>VZRI01012842.1:484574-500843 GCA_013397515.1 Upupa epops
TTTCCCCAATGGGCGGCTGCTTCTCCTGAGCTTCGCCAATCAGAGGCCGCGCCCTGATCCGTACCATCAGAAGCCGGGGGGCTGCTAGCTGCGGGGGCCGGTGCCACGTCTGCGGGGCGGGTGAGGGGCCGCGCTGGGGGCGGTCATAGGTGCGGGATGGCGGCCCCGCGGTGAGGTGTGAGGTGGCTGCAGCTGGGCGATGACGGCGGCGGTGCGAGCCGCGCTGCTAGGCGCGGCGCTGAGCTGCGCGGTCGCGGCGCTGATCCCTGCGGCCGATGTGAAGGTGGAGGTGCTACAGAAGCCGTTTCTCTGTCCCAGAAGGACCAAGTGGGGGGATATGATGCTGGTGCACTACGAGGGTTTCCTGGAGAGGGATGGCACTATGTTCCACTCCACGTAAGTAGCCTGGAGCGGGAGCGGGCCGGCGGCTGAGCTGGCGCGGGGAAGTGTAGGGTTATCTGTCTTTGTAAGAATGAGTGATGCGGTGTAGGTGACCTTTCCTGGCAGCACTTGCCTGAGCTTGGAGCCCTTACGGCGGCTCGCAGTCCATCCGTGGGTTAGCTCTGTCAAGAGCGTTTGATTGAGGGTGGGTGGCTTTTTATCTTTAGGATTATCAACACACCCTACCTCAAACAGCCTAAAGTCGCCTATACTTGTGCGCAAGGAAACAAAAGTAGTGCATGCCGGTTCACATCGTGCCCTGGGTTACTCATCAGGCGATGAAAATCCCTTAGCGCTGCTCGCACTTGTCAGTGGGACCCTGTTGTGTTGGGAAGCAGCGACTCACAGCGCTTTTGCACCAACACCACCAGCGAAGCCTGCATCCCCTTTTCTGGGTCGAGGCTATAAAATCAGTATTCAGCTTTTAATTTTAGGTTATTCTGGAGAAAGCGGAGCAGTCGTGCATTCGTTAAACGATCATCATGCTCTGCAGTTTAGACCCGGGGTTTGGTGTGGGAGCGCAGCGGTTTAACAAGGCTTCTGTTGTGCACGAATTTCTGTCTGGTTTCTAAAGCAAACTTGTAGGGGAGAAGTCTGCCTCTGATTTTTTAAGTTATTTATATCCTTCCACTACTGGTAACACAGTGGCAACTTTTCATTTCTGAAACCACGTATTCTGAGCTTGCCTCTGACTAGACAAATCAACAAACCAGAGCCACGGTAATGCTGGTAGGAGGAAGAGCCTGGAATTCCAGGGAGTCTGTTAAGAGCCTCTAACGACTTGTTAATGCTGCCTTTCCTGCAAAACATCAGTGGAGTGTTGATAGTGGCAGATTGCAGAATGCTCGAGCATCCTATGGCTGTGTCTGAAGTCCACGTTTGTGAAACAGATTTTTTGTGAAGCACACAGTGTTTTGCATGTTTATGCTCTTGCAAATGATGCAAACTAAATCTCACTAATTTTCTCTTGTAGCTAACCTGCCTTCCTAAATGGAGTTGTAGTGACACTCTTAACTAACCCTTGTAAGTGCTGGTTTTTTTTGTTAAGCACCTTTCCTGCATGACTAGTAAATCCAGCTTTTAAAATTCTGTCAGTAGCCGTGGTGTAACACTTGGTGAAATTGGAAAAGGGGCTTCTCTGCCTACTTCAAATTTGAATGTGTTGCATGCGGTTGTTTCTGTTTTTCTAGACTATCTGTTGTGTAGCTGGTTTGTTTGGGTTTTATTTTTAGTTAATGGGTTTTTTGGAAGAGATGCGGCTAATTCTTCTAAGCACAAGGATTGCAATCATGACAAAGCCAGATTTTGACTTGCAATTGTATCAAAGAATATGCTTGTCAGTTTTTTTAAAGTAGAAATGTCTACTTAAACATCCGCTAGTTGTTTCTAAGTGAAAATAGGTGATTAGAGAAGTGAAGAAGTGAAGGTGGAGATCCAGGTTGCTTAGTGTAGTAATAAACACAGCAGGCAAATGTTTTTATTTCTTTCCACTTCTTAAGCATGACTTTTGAAGACATCAAAATTCTGAAGTCTTGTTTTTAAGAGATGCCAAGATACTAAATAGTGTTGCGTTTTTAATTACATATCTCTGCTTTATGCGTATTTGTCTGTTCCACCTGCCTTTTATGAAACTTGCTGTGTAAAGACTGATTTATTCCTTTCTTTTCCAGGCACAAGCACAACAATGGTCAACCTATGTGGTTTACACTTGGCATAAGGGAAGCTATTAAAGGCTGGGACAAAGGGTTGAAGGACATGTGTGTTGGAGAGAAGAGGAAGCTAACTATTCCACCTGCCCTTGCTTATGGAAAAGAAGGGAAAGGTAAAACACCTGAAATCTTACTGTTACTTTAATTGTTTTTAATCTCTGTATTGTACTGTTGTCCTTGGCCTAAGAGGTTAGCAACCTTTCAAGCTTTCCTATCATTCCCTTGAATAAGAAAAATTGAAAGTCGTGTTCTCTCACACATGCTTCCCGCAGAAATAACCATTAAAAGGTTATGTGATGGATGCAGGAAAAAAGCAGTAAATGATGGTAGCAGCTGAACTGTATGCTCAGCATCTTTTCTATTAGTGCTGTGTTGAACAGTGCCCTCCTTTTATTTGTTTGCTTTTTCTTGCTTTCTTTTTCCTCCCTTCTTTTTACAGTAAAGCTGTAAGAGGTTATTTATACAACAGCTGGCTTTGTGGCTGTTGCATCTGTGTTGGTGGGAATACTTCATGAATGTGAATGCACAAGCCTCATTTGTACCTGAAATTAAGTAGGTTTCTTTAAAACCCTAATTAATTCCTAGTTCTGCTGCCCAACCAATTCTTAGCTGATACAGTGGAAAGTCATCACTTCTCTACGTAGGGTCACTTTATTCTTTCCCTTATACAGCTATTTTCAGTTTGGGCAGTGGTCCCTATTATCCCCAGGAAGATATGAAGGTACGTGAGCAACCTGCTGGCATCTACTGAAAAATCTATGAAATGGCATTCAGGCAGGCAAAAGTATTGTTTGTAATATTTTCTCAACCTGTCTACTACTGACAGGGTCTGAGCTTTGTCCTTTCAAACATTTCTAGATTCCTATTTCAATGGGACCTTGCAATTAAACAAGTGACCATTTAAATGATGCAGGAAGGTTACGTTTTCTTCTTTATGGGGTTTGTTGTAGTTAACTTTTTTAGAGCAGTTATTAGGAATATTTTGTCATGACGGCAGTTACCACACATGACCTAAGGTCTTAGAGATCTTTTCCAGCCTCAATGTTTCTGTGATTCTGAGTTACTGATAGTGTTGCTGACCTTCTGTCTTTCTCTGCATGAAGAACTTTTTCAGTGCCAGAATAGAAGGTATGATGTGTTAGTCAACAGTGAAGAGGAATTTGGAGACTGAGGGGTTGTGGTGTATCAGAAGGACTGAACTGTTCCTTCTTGCTGGTAACTGTCTATCAGTCTTGGTTCTGTGTTGCTATGGTGGCCACCTGGCTGGCTCTACAGTCTCCTTCACTGTTTTCCACTTTATCTGTCTCTGACCATGGGGGGAAAACCCAAGAGCATTGTCTGATAGACCTGTTATGATGGTTGTGGAATATCACATCAACGTGTACTAGACTCAACAAAATTTCTTGGATCTGAAGTTGCCTATGTGTTATCGTTGTTCAGGGTCCAGGCTACAGTCTGAAATAGTTATTACTGTTACAGATACTTATCATTGCTAGTTCTGATTGCAAGAAGCTTTGAAAGTGGCAAGTGATTCAGAGCATTGCTCCAACACACACAGCTTATGTGAATGTGTTCAAGAATCACTTAAGTGTGGTGTTAGGGGATGTAGCTTAGGAGTGAACTTTGTAAAGTAGGATTAATGGTTGGACTTAATGATCCAAAGGGTCTTTTCCGACTTGAATGATTCTGTGATTCTGTATGTCACTGAATACCTGGGGTTTTTTAACTTTTCTCCATGTTTACTGTCTTGCACAGGAAAAATTCCACCTGAGAGCACACTTATTTTTAACATTGACCTGTTAGAAATTAGGAATGGACCAAGGTCTCATGAGTCATTCCAAGAGATGGATCTTAATGATGACTGGAGATTGTCCAAGCAAGAGGTGAGTGGATTACCCTTCTCGTGAGCAAACCTAACAGGCTGGGGTAGTGGAAAGAGAAAGATAAACATAAGTTGATCCTGATAGGGATGGATCTAATCACAGATTTTAGCTACTGCTGTGCACAGAGCAGCTCTGCAGACAGAATACATACTAAGAGTGCTTAAGGCAATTACTTATTGGGTGGTGTGCATTGTACAGGTAACCAAGACTAATGAATTGTTAGCAAAACTACTGCTGTGCTTATCGTTAATGATGAAGACACCCAAAAAAGTCATTGCTGGTCTGGTGGTCATCAGTCATGTCAGGAAGGGTGAGTCTCTGTTCTCCCTGGAAATTAGTTTCAGCTTTGCTCCCTTCCAGTTCTCTGCTTTTTTGTTTGTTTGGTTTTGGTGTTTTATGCCTCTTCATGCTGGTATCTTTCCTGCTGAATGCTCAGCAATTAAGTTCCTGTGCTTTGCCTTTCTTGGATGGCTTCAGCTGACATACTTTCTTGTATCTTAACAATAGAGTTTTTTACAATAAAACTAAGTCAAGGATGCGCATCCACACTGCACCATGCTGTGCCTTGGATCCCAGCAGAACTGCTGGAATGTGGGTTCAAAAAGTGGACTCAGAAAGCTGAGGCATGGGCGTGTGAACCATGAATGCCTTGCAGTTATGGGTTTGTTGTTTGTTTCTTTTTTAGTTAGTTAGTTGTTGATCTACTAGTAAACTGGAATTAGAAATTCTGCGGTAGGGCAGTCCTGTTTCATAGCATTCACTGTCTGAAGGACACTTATTCAGCATTGTGCCTTCTGTTGGCCTCTTTGACTTTTTAATGTGCAAAAGTTATCCATGAGAAGTCAGGATAAATCACTGAGTTCTTTTTGGTACGGGGCTGGTACAGTTTGCTAGACCGAAAATACTAATCTGTTCTCCAGTGTCAGTGTGTTGAGTGTCTGTGTATTAGAAATGTAAGCAACAACCCTAACAAATACCAGAACGTGAAATTTGTAGAGCAGACCTGAAACACCACCCATTTATCTTGTTACTAACAATCTATCACTGGATTTTGTTATACAAGTAGTGTATGTTTAACAGCTGGGTATGTTGGTACTGATATTCCTGTATAGAAGGCTTTGCAATTTAGAATACTTGGGATGTCAATAGTTAAACTCAGTAAAAATAGTCTGATGTGGTTCAAAATTCTGCTCACCATTGGTAACTAGCGCTGTAAATAACTGTTCCAATAGTCTGCTTAAAAGCTACTTTGAAGCTTTTTCCCTTCAAAATTTGGAGATGTCTAGAAAGAAATCTTTATGATGTAGTTCCCATTAGAGCAACAAACACAGACTGTGGATAGATTTCTGTATGTATTTGAGCTGGTTTTTAGATCTACTGTTTTGTCCAAGTGCTAGAATGTGAAAAACCTGTTTGGGTCTCTGTCCAACATATAGCTAATAGCTTCTGCCTAGTTGTTGATACTTTCCTATGTAGACATCAAATGACAGGTTTTCCTGGCTCATTTTGCAGCCAGATTCCATAAAGGTATGGGACCTGATTTGCTACTTTTGCTGTCACTTATTTACTAAGAAGCCTTTCAACGCTGAACAAGGCTGCAGAAATCAGTCAGTATTCTGAGAGTGGCATAGGAAGGAACATACCTATTGTCTGCTAGTACCTTCCTTGAATATAGTGGCTTTCTCTTATGCTACAGAAACAAGTTCTTTCATTAACTCTCACCTTTTGTCCAATAGGTGAAAATTTACTTGAAGAAAGAATTTGAAAAGCATGGAGCAGTGGTAAATGACACCCAGCACGATGCTTTGGTTGAAGACATATTTGATAAAGAAGATGAAGACAGTGATGGTTTTATATCTGCAAGGGAATTTACATACAAGCACGATGAGCTGTAGAAAAAGGTGGCATCATTTTTATTTTTTTGACACAGATGGTGGTGACTTAGACTGTCTGGTTCTCTTGTCATCTTAATTCTGTGATTTGCAGTTGATGGCCACTGTTGGCAAAGAAACACTCTTTGTTTATATAAACGAGTTTCTGTTCATTGTGTACAAATGTTTTAATGTATTTTGAAGTATGAAAATGTGCCTCCTTTGATGAAACAAAGACTTGCATATCAGTATGCTTTTAAATTTTGTATTAACTTATTTTTCAGAAATGAAACAAACTTTCCAGTTATCAAACATGGTGAAAATCAAAAGCCAGTTCAGTGCCTTTCTGTGATTTGTTTTGTGTGTTAAGATCACTTTTGGTCACTGTTTTATGTGTAATGTCTAGTATGTGGCTTAATTGATTGACCTTCCTTCCTGTGTGTCACCACTTAAAAAGCGGTGTGCTGACCTTACTGCTTTTTCCTGCAGATGTTTAAAAGCTGTGCTAGAAGCTATCAGCATCCTCACACAGTTGAGAAACTGATACAAAGCAGAATGAGGAAAATGACTGCCCTGTGCTGGTCTTGCCCTTCTAAAAGGAGTGTTACCAAACACACCAATAATTTACCAAGATATATAGCCATTACATTTCAGACTTTGACTTCTAGGAAATGCGGTTTGGAAAATAGCAAGCTATGCTGCAGGGCAGCATTCATGAAGAAAGTTTTGAGAGGAGCTCTTGAGCAAAGTGTTAAGAGTCTGCAGCATTTCCCGTTTGCAGAAGGAGGGTCAGTATGGCCTGAAGGACTGTTCTCACTGGATTGCTTGCCTTGCAACTGCTTGAGCTGTACAACTCATTCATCATTGCTCCTTTGCAGCATTTTCACAAGTAGCACAAGTGATGTGAATTTTAAATAATAAAGTAAATTTTTAGAAAAACAGAGGCATGAGGTTAATGTTGCAGTGCCGCATCTTTATAGGGGTGAAGAACATGAGGATGTCCACTTAATTTTGTGTTTGTTTGAACTGTTTATGAGAGGAAGGAACATTTTGCAATCATCCATAGTTTCTTAATGAGAGAGCAGGGTATCTCAGAGAAGGGATTAGCCTGTATTTTACTTTAAAAGTGTGGCTGGAGGCTATGTAGGGGCACAAAGCCAATCCAGCTGTATGAAAGTGAGATTGCTGCATTGCACTAATCCTTAACTATTGCTGAGATTACATTGATGGTTCTCAGTGCTGTACGTGAACTGGATGTTTTCCCTGCCACCTAGCGTTTCAAGGAAGTATTAGAAGGCTACTGGAACAGTTTAGCTGCATATGGATATTACTGATTGCTGTCGATTGTCTTTTGGGTGGGGAAAGGCAGGGTGAAAGTGTAAGTGAAGATATGAAGTGGTGGGGTTTCTTGTTTTTTATTTCCAGCATCTGTCATTTTGTGATACAGCTGGTGTGAGAGAGAATTGTGGCCACATACTTTGTTTACAGTAAATGTTGGGTCTTTTTCCTCAACGCCATCTGGTTTTCTTGAGCCCGTTTATACTTTTGCTTCCATGATGTTGTATGGCAATGAGTTTCGCAGTAGAGTAGTGTAGGAAAATTTTTCCCTTTATTTTTCAGGCTTTTGCCTGTCCTGATGCTTGTATCATGAGGAAATAATCATGTTTTACTCTGCTTACTGGTTATGATTTGGCAGATTAATTCCTTTTTTCCTCATTTCTGGAAGTAAAGCTTGCCCAACTTCAGCCTCCCAAAGTTGCATGCATGTTCTCTGCTGGGGGACTTGATTTCCCCTGCAGTCAACAGAGCTCTGGTACCTAAGGGGCAACTCATCTCATGCATAGTGTTCATGGGAATAGAAGCCTTATCAAATAGAGCCTTCTGTCTTTCCCAATGACTACATGAGAAGCCTATGCAATTACTATTTCCTAGGTTGAGGAGGGCTAATGGGATATGAAGCTGATCTGTAGGGTAATCTTTTACTAGGATGTGGCAACTGGCAGGTACCCAAAGAACCAAAGGGGAAATACAGTGTGCACTACTGGGAAGAGCAGAACTGAGACTTGCATTGGGTCTGACAGGGTTCTGGATGATAGTTTGCTGTGGTCCGTATGTTCTCCAAACATCTGGCTGAAGAAAAGACAAAAACATGAAATAAACCTTGGCCCAGATTATTGATGAAATATATCTAAAATGAAGCTTAAATACTGGGGTGCCAGTTCTTGCCTTCAGCAAGGGCCAACTTCTTTTCTCTGTACAAACAGGTCTGAGTCAGTCAATGCTGTGAACTCTATCTGTGTATTGTCATCTTATATTTTTTTAAGCAGTTCATAAAAACAGCTTTGAGCAACCATGCCAGCAGAGTACTAAAGCTGCAGGACCAAGGTGCTTTATCTGATGTTGCAAGGAGCTTTATGCCAGCAGTGGATGTTTTTTATTCTCTGTGCTTGTTCTTTGTTGCTCTTTTAAGCTTCTGAAGTTGAAATGAAAATGAAAATTCAAAAGTACAGTCGCAGCAGAAGATTTGAGAAGCCACTTCAACTTTACTGCTGCTTGCTACTGTTAACGTTCTTCTGTGAATAGAGGGATTTCTGAATCTGCCTGCCTTAACCTCAGTTGCATCTGCTCGTTAATCCACAGGACATGCTGCTGCAGTGCAGGCAAGAGCCAGCTCCCGCAGGAGAGCAGACGCTAGCAGCTGCCTGTCCCCAGGGGAACTTCAGCAGCACTCAGCAACACTTTGTGAGGTGCAAGGTGTCTTTCCCCTGAAGCAACGAAGCCTCGCCTTGTGACTGCAAATCACAGCACTTGCAAAAGGTGGAAAGTGCTCAAAACAGTATTTTCTCCTGCAACTTTTATAGCCGTCTTCGCATGTTTCTTGTTTTGTGGATATATAGGAAATGATGCACTGATGGCTTTTAGAACTGCAGTCTCTCATAGCTACTACCTAGCAATTACAGTTGGAGTTCCTGCTCTCTGTAGGTACAGAAGCATCCTTCAGAGCTCATTGTATTTAAAAATTCTTGATGCCCAGTGCAACGACGCAGGAAAGCTTCGGGAATAGTGCTTATAGTCTGAAATGGTTTTTTAAGCTTTCTTCTTTGAGATGAACTGACAAGGCAAGCAATGTTAAAAGCAAAGGAATCACTTTATCAGGTCTTAAATCTTTGGTTTCTAGTACCTTGTGTCCTTCTGCTGCCAGCAACATCCTCAGTGCAGAGGTGCTTTGGTGAGGGCAATATGTGACAGAGTCAAGAAGCTGCAGTGTTTGGTATGTATTGAACTTTGAGTATAGTTTCTTCATGACATTCAGAATGAAAATGATCCATAGTGTGTTTTCTGGGTACTTCAGTGTAAAAAGAGGTGATACAGGTCAGCCTTTACATTGCAGTTGTCATTGTTATATGTGTTCCTCACGCAACATCATTTCTACAGTCAGATATGAGGTAGTCTACTCCTTGATTCAGAAATCCGAGTTTCAAATAGTGGGTGAGTATCAGCAGGATAGAGCTTATTGCTTTGGGACATTCCAGGCAAAGGAGTAAAAGCCAGAGAAAATGTGGTGAGAGACAGAGTAGAATACAGAGCAATGTGAGAAATGCAGAATATTTTGGTTTAGATCCTTTGGCATCTGCTTATTTGAAAAATGGAACCATGAAAGCTGCTGATGTGGGTACCACAAATACCAAGGCTGGCTCCTGATCTGACTCTTGTTAGAAATCACCACATTGGTTGGTTTCTGCATGGATTTTTGCTCTTATGACAGAGTCGAAACTCACACTTCCAAGGTCCATTCAGAACAGATATGTTGAGTTTGCTTCTTAAAAATACATCAGATTCATCACAGTGCCTTTGCAAAAAGCCCCCAAAACTCATCAGCCCAAACCTTTGTCTTTGCTCAGTGTTGACATTGAATTGTTTTTTATAACAGGGAACTGCTTATATTTGTATAATCCTGGATAATTTTAGCCTCTCTTGAAAGTCAATCATAATGCTTGCATTCTGTGTCCCAGTTTTCTCCTCATGCATAGGAAAACCAACTCTGACAACATCAGGATCTTTCTTCAGTTACCCTGCTTCTGGTTTTTATGCTTATGTTTCATTTTGTCAAGGGTTTTACACAAGAATGTAATCAAGGGCTCTGTAAGGAAGTCATATATCTCTATATACAGGCACAAGGAGCTTCATTATCAGTTCTTTCAACCTGGAAGGGATTCAGATGGAGCCTCCTGCATCATATTTCTTCCTTCTATTCCAGGCTGGTTTAGCTAGGGTTTGCACCTGGTTAGGAGCCATGTGATATTTCTGTTCTCGAGTGATGCAAAAAGAGTAGGAGACTTGTGTAACCATACAGAGAGAGGCTAGTTTGAAATATGTCAGGTATTTAAGCTTGTGCAAGGTTTCTGAAGGCCATGTTCTTGATGGAGGTCTGCAGTTTGTCTACTGAAATTGTATTTGACTTTATGCTCAGAACTGCTCTGCATCTCCTGTCAGGTAATCTGTGAACAAATCCACTTTAAAAATACGGGGATCTAACCATGGAAATGTAGTGGAGTCAACTCATCAGAGCTCGCCATACCCTAGTTATGTTTTCCTTTAAAAAGTCTGAGTCTGGCACTAACGAGGAGCTGTTCTTTATATCAGAGACAATGTTTGTAATTTCTAGTTTGTGTTGTGACCTGCTTAAGGAGATTAAATGATGCAGGATAACTGATTCCTCATCTGTGAGTCAGACTGAAGGCATTAACTTAATCCTGTCCTCTTACATTTTATTTCCATAGAAACTTCTTTAAAGCTGATGTTTCCTCTTCTGCATCTTTCCCTGAATTGTGAACTAGGTATTACCTGTTCCTCTTGCGTGCTTGGCCTGCTGTCTGTCTGGGAGTAAATAGCACGGCTTAGCTCTGGTCTCCTTAATCCACTGGGATATGTCTTTAGAGACCAGGTTTTCATTCCCGAAATACAATGCAGAATGGGTTTAGTGACCCTGTGCCCATTTCTGAGTGGGGGTTCTGCAGATGCTATAGCTGATTTTACTGTTGATGATACTTCAAGAGGTAAGCCTGGCTGCATTACTTCCTTTGAAAAGTAGGTACGAATTTACACTGGTATCCAGTTTTCAGCCAAGTGCCACCATGTCCTTGTTGCTATTGTCACTGTTATTAGTTGGGTTAAAACCTGGGCTTATCATGGTCACACGGACATCACAATGTAGCCTTGCACTTGGAAGTCAGTTGGTGCTCTGCCTCTGCAAAGCACAGTCTGAACCAAAGCTCCCAGACTTGAGCTCAAACTGCAGTGGGGACACACACAAAGCAGTAATAGCTGATGGTCCTATTCATTTGGTACCAGATCCTGTTACTGCTAACAGGAACCAGCTATAATCAGCCATTCAGTGGTGGAGCTGGGGTAAGGTGAGCTGGGTTTGAGGACACCAATTAATAAGTTCTGCCAGACCACTGCTTGAATCTTGACCCCTTGATTCTCAAGACTGCAGCTCTGGGAGGGCAGCACAGAATTCAGGCAATATTCAAACCAAGACAGGGGTAAAGCCAAGGGCAGCTTGGATCAAACACCACCATCAAACCTGGGCTCAGGGTGGGGGAAACAGCAGAGTAAGAAGCAGGGGAATACTTCTCTGTACTATCAAGTTTTTCTTGCCTGATATCCACAGCTAGTATAAGGAAGTTTAAAAACTGGGGTTAGTTTATTGTTGCCGTTTGTTTATTCAAATATTTATGTCAGGAATAACACACAAACAGCTTGGAGGTACCATACAGTTTGAGCTTCGTGTATGTTGCGAACAAGGCCAGTTATGTAAATGCAGGCTCTTGTGACAGATGCTCAGCTGTTAACTTTTTTAAAAATAAGGTTTTTTCCTGTAGTTTTGGAAGTTACAAGAACTGTTTTTGGAGTCAGGACTGACCAAGTTTTAAGTCTCCTGAAAAACCGAATAATGGAAATACTGCAGCAAAGTCATCTGTAGCCTAGGAAGGACATGCCACTGCTCCCAGCTCCCAGCGTGGGACGTGCACGGGAGGAGAAAAAAAGGTTGCTGACACATGCAGAACTTTCTAAGTGTACTCTGCAGACCTGTTGCTGTGGTAACTAATTAGAAGACTGTAACCTCCCCTCAATGAGTGCTGTTACGTTTGCACCAGATGGCTGATAAATCATATAGTGGCATTTTCTGTCCCTTGTCTTACTGTCTGGTTGTCTCTCCAAGTGCTGTGATTATACTTGCAGCAATTTACACATAGCTTATTCCAATCCGATGCACTAATATAAACAACAGGAGTGATACTCCTGTATCACCTGCATAACACACTGGAAAGTCTTATGTATAGATGTTCAAGCAGTGAAGAGTTCATGAATAATGCTAAGCAGTGAAAAACCATGCTTGAACTTTAATATCATGTTAAAAAGGTTAACTACATAGCACAGTTACTATAGCACCTTCCTGGCTTATCTTCTCAGGATGATAGATCTCCTTTTTCTATCTGCTCTGTTTATGAGTCTTAAGCCAAGTGTTTTATCTTCATTGTTGTAGATGCTGTTCTAACACACTAAGAAAGCTCCAGGCTCATGGACTTTATAAGCAAATGATAATAAATGTGCCTTTTAGAGTTATGAAAAGAAGGATGCTGTCACAGGTTACTGTAAAACAAAGAAAATTACAAAATTCATGAACATGAAGCCAGAGACTAATGCTTTTTGATAAACCATTGCTTCAGAAGAAGGCAACCTTTTCTGACGGGCAACGGAGCAGCTAGGTTGTATGATTCAGTGCTGTGCACAATAGGTTGCTACACACTGAGGATAACTGCAGCATGCCTAGAATCCTCGCAGTATGCTGCCTTCTGTCCCTGTGACACAGCCTGAGCAGCTATGTTCTGCTTTGTCACTCACGCAATGGAGAAATCAATCACCTTCTGTGGTGCCTGAGCAAGAGCTCAGCATCTAAGCCTGTCATTGTGCCTACAATGGCATCTTGTGTACAGCTGCAGCCACTTCCATAGATTAATCTTCAATGGAACAATTGGATAAAGAGGCTGCAGCCAGAATTTCTCCAATCTTTTTAGTTTTGGATATTCACTGGGCGCAGCAGGTGACCTCTTCACATCTGAATATTGTACCTGCCACTCTCTTTGTTAAGGGCAAAGCCAATTTTACTGTGGGAGAATCACTCTCAGCTCTGCTCCAGCCTCCTGACTATATAAAAACCACCAAAGTACCACTGATAGTATTTGCTCTTTAGATTTGTTCTATGACATCTGTGAAATTTACTGGACTATGTTGTTAACTATTATCTAAGGCCTCACATGGTTTTCAGTGTTAATAACTCTTCAAAATTCTTTTGTTCCTATAACTGACTGCAAAGGAATCATTTATGTTTAATGGCACCAGATACACCTGTTCCTTTCAACCCAGTCAGCGCTCCATCAGAGAGAACAAAGTTAACATGATGGCTTGAAATAGCAAATGTGAATATCAGTAGAAGGGCTGTCTTGGCTGCACCACTCTTTCATCAAAATCTATCACTATTTTTGAAATACATAATATCAGCATTTAGATTTTTTTAACCTTCTGCATTAACCCAACTTTTTCCAAGCACTGTTTCCTGAGAAAACTAGTTCAGTTGTTTGTATGACTGCGTGGCTGCTGTCCTGAACTTGCTGAGAAAGTATTTTGGAAATGGTGAATCAAAGAATACTGCGGCAGTGTCTTGAGGATTTTGGATACTAGTTCTGCTGAATAGGCTTTGATCTCCAACTAAGGAGGAGTTTAAAGAAGAACAAAAATAAACTGTAACTTGAGCTATATGCTGCTGATTGCCTTTTGGTCTCTTCCTTTACAGATGAAACACGGACCAAAGCTGCTTTGAAATTTTCTTTTCTAAAGGTGTGTCCTTCCCACTCTCTTCCTTTGTTGCATCCCACTGGACAAAACCCATTTTTAAAATATCCATGCATTCTGCTGTTAAATTATTAAAGACAAAGAGCAATTATTAAAGACATAGAGCAAACAATCGATAGATAAGCATTGTGGCTTTGTCCTAATAAAAATTTCTATTTTCTGTCTGTGTAGCAATCTCCATTCAAAGATTTCAAAGATGCAGCTGTGAATAAACGCTCTCCCCATTTTGTATATGAGGTAATTTAATCACTGTGGGGTTACAAGATTTACCCAAAGCCAAGCAGCAAGTTTATGGCAGAACAACATACATCCCAGGCTCTCTTGACTTCCAGGACCACGCTTTAACCACTCATCCTTGCTGCTTTAAGCAGTTCGTGACATCTTACACAGAATGGAAGAACCCAAGATTTCTGTGTCACCAGTGTGTAATCATTCTGTAGACAATCCGATATTTCTTAGGTAGGTTATACTCAGCCATAATCATCTCCAGTGTAATTAGAGAATAGACTTAGTCATCTAAGTGAGCATAATAAAAGTAATGTAAGTGGTGTGTTATAGGATATAATTTAAAGCTCCTTTTAAAGTGCACCTGCTCTTTTCACCAGCTATCTTTCTGATTCTGAGAAGCAAGCTGCCTGTGACGCAGCTTATCCTTGATGGAACTCCAGAGCAAGGAATTGGGGTTGTTATGTTCAGCTGAAGTTGTTACAATTAAATTGGTATAAACTCCTCTGCTTTTCAGTGACTTACATCACCTTTCAGTTAGATATTTTAAGGATAAAGTTCCCAGATTTTTTTTCTATTGCAAACCACATTGAACTGTAACTGACAGCAGAGGAAAACACAGGTCTTGCTTGAAATACATAATGGAAGATCTGAGAGTATGAAGCACTCCACGCTGCCCTGCTTTTTCATCAAAAGCATTGAGCTAAGTAATGAATTCTAAATTGGTCCCTATTCAGGTTACTGATAGACCCCCAAAAGGTGGAGATGCCACAACCATCCAGTGAGATTTAGATTGGCAACATCAAACTATTTTCTCTCTTGGTTACATAATGAAGTTGTAACTCCTGTTCTGCAATCATTTGACAGCAACAGTGTCCAAAGTTTATCCATAATTTGTGAATATTCACAGCCCTGTCGATCTTTTTGCTGCTTGTCATGATGAGAGGAAACTTTTTGCTGCATATGGTTGCAGGGATTTTCCTTGTTTATTTTCTGTGCATGTAGGGTCCCATATGCAGAGCCTGTCTGCCTTCTTTTCTTTTGCTGGGTTTCTAAACTGTATCGACTGATCTCATAAGCGGTGTGATATTTAAGTGCTTTGATTCTTGTGCTGTAGGAGTGCATGGCATGTAGTGCTAACGGAAATTTGGAGCGACTGTGCTTTTTGTGGCAACTGATTCTACAGACACGGGAGGCTGGCTTGGCCCATGCTCACAAGTTTGGTTCCTGAAGAGAACCCTGAAGAAAAGCAAGTATGACAAATCCAACTCTGATGACCAACTCATGTAGCACTGTGGAGGACATGCTGAGAGGATGTTTTAAGGTAATTAGTTCTGCTAGTGAAAAGCATTAAAACCACTGAAATGAAGCAATATCTAAGAATCAACCTTATCAGACTTAGGGACAAAGCTCTTTTATAGGTTGCAGTATTTTATGGGCCTTTGCTGAGTTCCACAGTACTGCACCAACCTAACCTACTGGCTTCTTCCTGCTCGTACACTGAAACACTCTAGTCTTTAATGCTTTTCATTTTGCCTACTAACCCATCCTTGCCTTTCTGATGTCCTTCTCAGTTTCCTTTCAACCTTCCATCTTTCTACCAAACAGGGCAGCTTGTTCTCCAAACCAAGTGTTGGTCTGGAGCAGGCATTGGTGGCGTTCACCCTGAATAAAGTTAGAAACAGAACAGTACTGCCTCTCAGCAGTCAAACCAGGACAAGGAGTAATGATTTTAAGCTCGAAAAGGGTAGATTTAGGCCGGGCATTAGGAAAAAGATCTTTAATCTGAGGGTGGTGGATCACTGGAACAGGCCGCCTGAAGAGCTGGTGGACACCATTCCATTCAAGGTTAGGCTTGACGGAGCTCTGGGCAACCTGGTCTAGCAAGAGGTGCCCCTGCCCATGGCAGAGGAGTTGGAACTAGATGATCTTTGAGGCCCCTTCCAACCCAAACCGTTCTGTGATTCGGTGACGGGCCATGGTGGCACTCTCGCACCGAAAGGGATGGATGTCTTCACGGTTCAACAGCTGGAGAGGCAGAAGCCCACTCCACACTTCACAGAGGCAGGAGACAGCGTTACCCACGCAACTGCTAACACTGGGTACACGACCCCTTCTCCCCAGCACCCAGCCAGTCCCCCTCAGCCTTCCTGAAGCCCGAACACGGGCACCACCCCTCCACCGCAACCGCCCCCGCCGGCCGGGTCTGGGCGCGCGGAGCGG
>VZRI01012842.1:501053-538982 GCA_013397515.1 Upupa epops
CAGGGATGGCGACGGGGGATGGCGCGGAGGCTGCCCGGAGCTGGTGCGGGCGGTGTCCCCGGGCGGCGATGCGACATCCCTGGGAGCACCTGCACCTGCTGCCTTGGCAGCGGGAGGCCCCGCATTACCCTGGGCGGGGGCTGCAGGCCCCGCGTAACATGGCTGCCACGAAACCAACCCTGGAGGGTCCCGGGCGGGGAGGGGGTGTCTCTGTGCTTGGGGCTGTCCCGTTCCTTCCCGGGTGATGCAAGGCTCCGCGGTGTTGGGTCTCGTCTGGCCACCCTCTCTGCTGCTACTGCTTTTCCCTCCGCTGTCTGCGAACGCTGCATGGCTGTGTGCCCTCATCTTCAGCTTGAAGGTGCCTTTTCCTATCGTCACCTTGATACACGGAGACCTCGGCGTGCGGGGCTGAGCACACTGCTCCGCTCAGGTCGGTGTGCGATGGCTTCGGTCACTTGAGCAGGCTGTGAGCACAGAGACATCTTTCTGCTGGAGCCTGCAGCACTGAGATCTCTATCTGTGCTACCTGTGCTATTGTAATAGTACTAGAGGCTATCATTAACCTGCCTTAAAGAAAAACAGACTTTCCCCCCTAACGATCAGTACTTGAGAAAAAATTTTATCATATTAAACCAGCATCTCTAAGAGAAGACAACTTCATTAGAGCTCTGATACTACTAGTGCACGAATGTATAAATTTATCCCTGTGGAACTATTTCCTTAGAACTGATTAAAGCCATCCCTACCTGTCAGATATCAAACTTTAATAATCCCAGAGAAATGATTGTGCTACAGAGCACTTGGTAAATGATGCAGTGCAAACTATCTGTGTAAGCAGAATTTCCTCAGTAGTTTAGAAGCTAATAAATACGTGAAGTTGTTGGCAGTGGAGTGTCTGACTCATTTGGTTATAGACTATTGTCATTTCAACTATTGGTCTAAAAGCTGATTTAGAGTTGATGATTTATAGCACATCTAACCGTGCTGCTTTGTTCATAGTGCGCATCCTGAACCCTCCAGCCAAGCAAAAATAAATCTCTAAACAAACTCTCAGTCATATAGATTTAGGAGATTGATCGCTGAACACAGAACTCTCACTCATCTGGGATGAATATAGACTGGAGTCAACTTAAACAATTTATAGCGCTCTAAACTTAATCCCACAGTTTACATCCCAGAGCTTACATAGGCTAAATAGGCAGGTGTTAGGTGAGTGTGCTGTATGGAAATCATTGATAAATGTGAGTAGGTTTTGTCCGTCCCAGAAAAGTGTTTCTTATGCTTATATTTTTTAATATTTTTATCTCAACTTAAGGGGTTTTTTTTCAGACATAGATTCTAACTTTTTTCCTCTGGTAGAGCATGTCTGAAGCTCTGTTTGTTACTTCTCTGAGTTTGGTATTTTTGGTAAAGGATCAAAAATTTTGCTCTCCACCTTCCACTACAAAATGTATCTACCATGGATGCTTTGTATGTGGGGAAACTAGTTTATGCTTGAAGTCTGCTGTGTCCCTGTAGTTTATTTTCCTGCTTTTTCTGTAAATTCAGAAGGCTGAGAACTGTCACAGAATAATGTTCTGTACCTGCCTCTGGGTTAGGTACCTGAATGGCTGGTTCCCGCCATCATGTGTTGCATTAAATCCTAACATTTACAAACACAACTGGTAGCATTGCAGCACTTGCTGTTGTTTTAGGTTATGTTTTAAACTAAGACTTCCAACAGGGTATTTTGATGCTTTTTATTTTACCCCTCGTTAACATAATGGTGTGGCTGATCTGAAATGACTGTCAGCATGCGTTAGCCAGTTCTGTGTGGGGGTGGGCAGTCTCTCCTGTGCAGTATTGAAGACCTAACAGCTGCATAACTGGATCATGCTGCTTTACAAAGAGGGAAAGCTACATGGCTAAGTATTATGCAGCAGTTAGCGACTTCTCATTATGAGGTTATGTGTTGCACAAAGATGCTTCAGATGCCAGCAGCTCCTAACAAGGGTCTCTGCCCCAGCGACGGAAAACAGCTGCTTCTCTATGAAATGGAGTGTTACAAATATGACCTTAGACTGCAGACAGGAATAGCAGCTACAAAAGGAATACAGGTCTGCAACTGCTTGGAGACTTAATTAAGTGCATTGACATCCATTCAGTGAAAAGTCTGTATAAATAATGAATTTTCCCTGTGTGCACAGCCTGTGATGGAAATGAGACTGAAGTCTGTTGTCTCTTGGATGACCAACCCTGATTTGGTTTTAAATAGAACTGTTTTCATTAACATAATTTGGATTACTCAATGCAAAAATTAAGATCCTATCTTCTTTTGAAAGATGCCTACTTAGAAAGGTTGGGTGAGGATATATCAAACAAACAAAAAGGGTTGGTCAAGGGACTGTTAACTTTTGTAACAACAGAAATCTTACCATTTGTTAGGACTTGAAATGCTGAACAGTTTTACCATGCTCATTTGATGGCTGGTGTCTAATTTGTTAGATGTTCTTAAGAAATCTAGCAGCTGTTGCCTGGAATATTCCAAATTTTCCCATGTACAGGAAGAGTAATTTCAGTTTCTTCCAGGTCTGTTATGCATTTGCTCAGCTGAATAACCAAAAGGGTTGTACTGCTTAGGAAAGCTTTGAAGTGCAACTTGAGTTTATGCCTGTGGAGGGAATTTCTACCTCTTGTGTTTCAGAAATCAAAGCAAACTTACTGGAGAAAATAACCATCCCTTATCTCTGACTAGAAGTTTGAGACATTATTCATTTTGAGCAAATTCTTGAGGAATATTCAGTGTGTGGTTAATACACAAAAAAAATCAAACTGAAAAGTTGAGCATGGATTGCTAAGTTTCAGCTGCTGGTGCTCTTAGGTCTTCTCAGACACAGCTTGGAGGAACAGAGACAAAGCTGAGTATGATTTAGGGTATCAGCATCCATTAGTAGTATGGACTAGAGTCAGTTTGACTAAGCTTTTATAATGTAATGTCCAAGCTGTAGGGACACAAGAGATCTGTGTGATTTTGAGCTTTATATTCAGGAATAGTCCATGCTTTCTAATTTCTTCATAAACACAACCTTCCTCTCTCCTGATAAGTCATACATTAAGACTGTCCAAATTGTCAATTAAAAAAATAACCTTTTAGTGTTTCCTAGGATGGGAACAATATTATTATTGTGCCTGTCAGTTTACTGTCTTTGTTCTGTGCCTGCAGCTGAATGAATTTTGCTTTTCATTTCTGTTTTTGGAAACGTTGCTTTCTGCAGGATGCAGAGATCACATGTCTCTATGTGCATCAGACACTAGGCTTGATTTGTTAATGGCGATACAAGCTTAATTTGAAGTTAAAATAGAGATTCAAAATCAACAACTAAATTGTGAACAAAGTTTTCTCAGTTGTAAGTGACTGTTATTTTCCTAACCCTTTAAAAATATGGAAGACTTGAGAATAATAGGTGACCTATTCAATATGTTCTTCCCTTGCCATGATCCAAATCTGAGGACCCTTGTTAAGATGCTGTCTCTCAGGTTTTCATTGTAAAGGTTTCTTGCGTGTTAGGTCACTTACCCCTTCTGGTAGCCATGAAAACAGATTTATTGGCATCTTTAAACATTTCTGAAATAGTTCAGAAGTATTAGCACAGCTGGGTTTCTGCTTTATAAGAACCAAAAATATATGAAGAAAATCTGCCTTTAATATGCAGAAATGAGTTGTATGTCTTTGTAAGAGGTTTGATGTGTTCACTGGACTTTAAAAGCAGTTCAAATTTCTTGTGCAATATAAACATTAAAGAAAATGCTGTAATCACCAGAATGGTCCCAGAACTTAGCAAGGGGTTTAGCAGCCTCTCTATTTCTGGTATCTAAAGCATCTCTTCCAGACTTGGCTTTCATTTGAAGAAACTGTAGAAGTGAAGGTGGAAAAGTTATTTTATGATCAGTAAAACTGGTGTCCTGACAAAACTGCTTTGGATGGTAATGGTAATACTACCATCCTTGTTTTTGTGGACAGCTACACTATCTTGAAAATATGATGTTGATTCTTACCAGCATTAGCAGTGAGATATCTAGAACAATTGTAGGTGTGCTTGAAAAATGGGGTCAGGTGAGGTTTAAACTTCACCCTGTACAGCTCTTCAGAAAACTCCACGGTTATGCCAACAAAACACTTGAAGACAAAGAGAAAATGCTGTATGGATGAGTTTGTGTGATGTATCTATGCAACCTCACTAAGCTAAATGAAAACAAAGTATGGTGTTTGTGCTCCCATCCTTGTTGATTTGCTGGCATAGCTGTGCTAAAGAATGAAGGCAGCAGTTATGCTCCTAGGTGAAAGTTGGTCTTGATCAAGTTGAAGTTTTGTCAGCTTGTGAGTCAAATAATACCAATACCGCCCACATTTCACAGTTAAATTCGGCTCCTCATTGCATGAGGTAAACGCTTTTCTGTTGTCAGTGCTTGGTCTCACTGAACTTTTCTTCCTTAACATGTACTTAAGTGTAGTTTGGATTTCCTGTGAAGAGGAGCTGAAATGTGATATCTTTCTCATTATATCTTCAGGTGGTCTAGTATTGCTTTACACAGTGCTGACTGTATTATCAGATTTTTAGGCAAGAGGCTGCATTGATATAGAAAAGAGAAATTTCATGTAGCATGTTAGGGTAGAAGTGTTTGTACATGCGATCACTCAACAAGTCCTTTGAGGTGCTTTGTCAGAAAAGGCGCTGCATGTAGGAATAGCTATTTTAGAATACATTTATTTGGTGCAAACTTTAGTTTAAACATTAATAATAAAAATTAACATTTTTAGAAACCCCAGAAAAATAATGATATTAAAACCAAAGGGCTTCTATATGTAACTTTGGGGACATCTTATCTTTTCTTGAGATAAAATTGCAAGGCATTAAATTGGTAGCAATTAAAAAAGTGTGAAGAGCAAATATTGGCTCAGTTCAAAACCCATGAGTTAAATTTCAAGAGAGACCCTTTTCTGACCCTGTTTTCTCATACTAATCCTTTTTATTGTCCACTGCTCCCTAGTGAGTGCTGTGCTTTCATTATAAGCCTATTGTTTTGTTTTCCAATTGAAGGAAAGGACAAAGAACTTGCTGTTGGCAAAACCAGGTTTACTGGTTTAGAAATAAGCTGTGGAATTGCTTGAACAGTGAGTTATTAGAAGAGCTTCAGAAACTTGTGCTTCATAATGTTGGAATTATATGTTTGTATTTGTTTTTTAGAATCAGTGAGACGTATCAAATATGAAGGCTGCTGTTGGCATGTCAGTTTTCACACAGCTTATAATTTTGTAAAACTAATAAGGACTTTGTGCATAATGTCTTCAGGGTATTTTGGCTAACAAGGATAATTTATTGGCTTGAAAAGAGCTGATACCTATTTGATACGGGAAGGCAAAGTTATTTTTTTGTGAGTTCATTTCATTGCAGCAGTCAAATTCTTGAACTTTATGAAAGATTATTTCAGTACCAAATTGCAGCTTTCAGAGAAGAAATATACAGTGTTGTTCTGAAAAAAACCCACCCAAATGAACCCAAAACAACAAAAATTCTTGAGCTACTTGGTATGAAAAACTTCCTTTCTTTAGCTGGGACTGTAGCTTGTAGGCTCAGGATGCTTTGTGGTGGACATATAGCTGTTTCAGTTTTACCAGGTAAGTGGGGGAAAGGCTCCAAAACACACTGAATAATTTATGTCAGTCCCTGTTTTCCCAAGAGTGTGGCTTTGGTGTCCAACATTCGTGTGTTTGTGATGGGAGGATGTAATGCTGCAACCTGTCCTTTGTGTCTGTTGCTATAACAGCATTATTTGCTCCTTTTTTTTGGACATGAAAAATGACATTCAAATGAAGTTTTCATTAGATTGTGTCAGAATCTTTGTGTACAGATTTAATAACAACTTTATTCCAAGATCTGCTTAACAGAATACCATGCGCCAGGGCTGTAGTGGGAAAGGGTGTTTGTAAGAGCTGGTCACTACTTTTCAAACGCTAAATAGGCTGAAGATTGTTGCCTCCCTAGGGGGTAGAAAGCAAGAGAAGGAAGCAGGAAACCTTCATGAATGAGTAAGGGTCTTCTGGAAAAACAGGTGGAAGAGAGAATTTCATAGAATGTGGAAGGAAAGACTGGCTATTTTGGAGGAGTAACGAAATGTTGTCATAGATCCAGGGATGCAATGAGAAGAGCAAAGGCTGATCTGGAATTAAATTTGGCAAGGGCTATCAAAGACACTGTGAAGGGTTTTTACAAAATATCAATTTAAAAGGAAGACTAGGGAAAATGTGGGCCTGCTCATGAGTGACATGGGTACCCTGGTGGTAGAAGACACAGAGAAGGTGGAGATATTGAATGCTGCCTTTGCTTTGGTCTTCACCACTAAGCCAGCCCTCATGAAGCCCAAACACTGGAGATAAGAGACAAGGTCTGGAGAGAAGAGGATTTTCCCTTGGTAGAGAATGACCAAGTTAGAGAGCTCTTGGCTAAATTGGACATCCCTAAATCCGTATGTTCTGATGAGATACAGCCACAGGTGCTGAGACAGTTGTCAGATATTTTTGCCAGGCCACTTTCCACCATCTTTCAAAGTTTGTGGAGAGCAGGAAAGGTGACTGAGGACTGGAGGAAGGCCAGTGTCACTACAGTCTTCAAGAAGAGCAAGAACAATGATCTGGGAAACTGCCGGCCAGTTAGNGAGAGCAGGAGATGTGACTGAGGACTGGAGGAAGGCCAGTGTCACTGCAGTCTTCAAGAAGGGCAAGAACAATGATCTGGGAAACTTCTGGCCAGTTAGTCTCACCTCTGTCCCTGGAAAGTTGATGAAAAAATTCTGTTGGATGCCATCTTTAACTACCTGGAAGAGAAGAAATCAAGAAGAGGAGTATTCTGTTCCTGTTCTAGGTGAAAGATTCTTGTTTGGTATTGAGTCAGGATAGTACCTTATGAGAGGACAGAGAGGTGGCAAATGCACGAAGGTGAGAATGAGGAAAACATCAAGTTGAACGAATTAAAAAGTAAAATGAAGCAGGCAAGTAGAAATGTCCTCATTAGACAGGTAGCTGCTAACAGACTGTTTTAGTTACATGATAGAGGAAGATGAAGCTTGGTAGTGTTCTGAAGAAGCATAGATTGTGGGTGTATCTGAGAAACTGCTATCTTTGTCATATTTTAAAATAACCAAATGGAGTTCTGGGGAAAACTGCTACCTAGCAAGCTGAGTGGATTGAAACTGTAGTAGACTGCTCACTAACTTCTTGCTTTAGAAACATAATTTAATATCCTAGTGCCAGTTCTTAAAACAATCGTGTTTTTGGTATGAGGTTGTAATGTTCAGCTTGCAACACAGAAGTGCTGCATACAGCCCTGTATGAAATATACTGTGTGTTGAAGTGAATTCTGGCTGTAGAGCAGCTTACTCATACTTTCACAGAGTTTTCAAAATGGCAGTTTGTTTTTAGTTCAGGTAAAAAAACCAGAAACCTCATAAGTACAGTGGAGCCTGCTTTATTCCAAGGAGGATTTTGTAGAACATTAGATACCTACAGGTTTGTAATTCTTTCCCATGGTTATTCTGTCTGAAAGCATGTAAAAGTCTGTCTTCTTTCAGTAACAGTGCTGAAACATTCCTTCCCACCTTTTTAAGCCTGCCTGGCAATATGTTTTGTGGTTGGATCATAGAATAATAGAATATATGAGGTTGGAAGGGACCTCTAAAGGTCATTTAGTCCAACCAACTACTCTACAACAGGCAGGGACTTTTTTAACTAGAACAGATTGCTCAGAGCCCCATGAAGCTTAACCTTGAGATGTCTCAAGGGATGGGATCTCTACCACTTCTCCAGGCAACTTGTTCCAGTGATCAGCCACTCTGAGATTAAAGAACTTTTCCTAATGTTCAGCCTAAATCTACTCTTTTCTAGCTTAAAAACATTACCCTCTGTCCTATCATTACATGTTTTCGTGAGCAGTTCTTCCCCTGCCTTCTTATGGGCCCCTTTGAGGTATTGGAAGTTAATGACAAAAACCAGCTTTGCACAAAAATCTCAATCATTACCTTCATATTTCAAATAAATTAGCAGCTTTGGGGGTATATGCTTGACAGTATTGGTTGTTTCTAAGGAGGCTGAATGTGTGCAGATATTTTTACTTGTGTAGGATATTGTGGGGGGAGAAGAGGAACATGTTTGCTCATTTTGTGACTGGAACTGCTGATGTAAGATCTATGAAGGAATCTCAGACATTTGTGTTGAGTGCTATTTTAACCAGCAGTAAGCACCCCACTTTTTTTTGTAGTCCTGTGTGCCAGACATTCCCCTGAGGGTAGTGATGCAGTGAGAGACTCAATAACAGAAGTCATTAAGCAGGCATTCTTTGTTAGTGCTGGACCTCCCACCATCAAAGTTACTCACACTGATTGCAAGTAAAGTTCGGGATTCTATTGCGGTGATGGATGCATATTCATGATAAACTGACGTAATTGCTTTATATATTCACTACTTTCCTGAGAACTAATTATCATAGGTACTCGCCTTCAATGCATGTGCAGTTGAGATCTTCCGTGGTCGCAGAGGTGTTGCTGATGGTCTTCTCCATGAAGGCCCGTAGCCTGTCTCATCTCACTGGAATGCAGCTGTGTTAGTTTTTTCAAGCCTTGTTCATTTTTTCAGGTCACTCTGCTCTCTTGTGATATTGCAGGCCCCGCTGTCTCAGCAGCCCATCCCACACTCAGCCGCTCCACACATCTCTGTTCCTCCTCCTTTTATGTTAGTTTTCCCACTAAATAGTAGAAAAAACATCAGATATGGCAGTGGACACAAGATCAAGTACAGTAGTGTCATAGTCCTGAAACAGTTTATATTTTTATTAATATATTATCATTGAAAACAATCAGTCTTAAAATACTGTTGCTATCCTATTTTAAAGGATATTCACATTAGCCTGCATAAATAAATAAACTGCAATCAATTAACTTTAGTTATGAGCAGCAATGCAGACAAACCACAGAGAAAACAAAGTGCAATTAGTGCTTCATAAATTGACAGGCAGTTATTTATATAACTGTGCTGTGTCTTTGTTCTGTTTCCAGTTACATTATTTTCCTCCTTCAGGAATCACTCAAACATGTTTTCTCTTGCCTTTTTTAAAATATCAAACTGCATAGGAGCAGAAAGTATAAATTATTTAAAATTATTCTGTGTCTCTGCACTTGTCTGAGTCATCACAATACATCTAGGTCGTGTGTTCCTGAACTGCTTCAGTGTATAGTATCTCCTTTCTGTGGGGATAAAGTAGGCTTATTAAGGTATGGCTATTTTGCCTTTTTACCCTTTCTTTATGCCTTCGCAAAGTTTGGGTGAAAAATGTCTGAAAATTACTATATGAAATCCAGAGAAGCTTTTTCTGAACTAACTTGTTCTTCCGTTAACATTGGGCAACCAACAGAGGAATGTATTGTCTCTTACTGCAAGAAGTAGAATTAGACTGAATGATTCTCAAATGAATGCAGTTATGAATTCAAAAAACATGAGTTTTGTTCATTTACTCTTTCTTTCCAGGATGGCTGCAGCTCCCCCAAGTTACTGTTTCGTAGCCTTTCCCCCGTGTTCTAAAGATGGGTTGGTGGTGTTTGGAAAAAACTCTGCACGGCCTAGGGATGAAGTACAGGAGGTGGTCTACTTTGCTGCTGCAACTCACGATCCAGGAAGCAAAGTAGAGGTAAGGGTGAAATGTTACAATCAAACAGAAATGATTGTAAGAGATGACTGTTGTCCTGTTTTCTTGTCAGATTGTGGAGTCCCTTGTTCAATCCTCTCAAACCTTTCTTGTGTAGAGACAAGATTTTTAAAGTTCTGCAAGTGCCACTTAGCACATAACTTTTTTGTGTGAGGAAAAATCCTTCAGCTCTACTTTATCCAGCAGACAGGCTGAACTGTTCACATCTGAGATTCCTGCACCATCTTTTCCTTCCCTTTTAAGGTAAAAATACCCTGGCTAACTGGAACTAGAAGTGAATTTCTGTAGTTTGTCACTTGCCACATGAATTGTTCTTGTTCATGGTTGTGTTTGACAGGTGTAATGGAGCCTGACCACACTAGACACGTGGCAAAACAGGTAGTCAGTAATTTCTGTCTCAAAGAAATTGTGCTTTGAAATGAGAATATGAGGGGAGGAAAATAAGAGCATATGCTTCATAAGCCCAAACATAACGTGTACATATGGTCGGTTTGATGGCATGTTCTGCAGCTGAAGCATCTGTGTCATGGTTAGTTTTCAGTGCTGTGGCTTCTCTCTAAATCCAGGCTGGATATTGATTCCTGACACTGGACACAGATGCCATGAATGCAGGCTGAAAGGGACCCCGCTGGAAGTAATTTTAATTACAGACTGTTCTGCAACCTCATTCTAATAACAGAAAAAATTAAGAGATAAGCAGATGTGGATTTGAAAGTGTACATTGAAGATGGAATGGATTGAGGCCAAGAAGAAAATTTCAGAGCAATTTTTTTTATAGCTTGTCTTTATAGAACGGGAAATGAAAACCCAGTTTCTGTATTCTGGAAGAACAGTTTCCAAAAGCTGCTCTGAAGCATTAGTATCCTTTAAGGAGAATCACAGAATGCATTGGATTGGAAGGGACCTTTAAAGGTCATCTAGTCTAACTTCCCTGCAGGATCATCTGCAACAAGAGCGGGTTGCCCAGCACCTCAACCAGCCTGACCTTGACTCTCTCCAGGTATGGGGCTTTCATCACCTACCTGGGCAACCCAGTTCAGTGTTTTACCACCTTCATTGTGAAAAATGTCTTCCTGATAACCAATCTATATCTGTCATCTTGCAGTTTAAAGCCTTTACTCTGTTAATGTTACAAGGAAGACTTCATATGAACTTAATGCTACAGTACTTGATTCTTTCGGTCTCTTGGTCCCATGTCTTTTTGATGACATCATAATTTGATGAAAGGTTTAATTCATTAATTAATGATAATAATCTATTATGATCCCTTTCCAATGATTGATAAATTTAATGCCTGTTAAAGGATTAAGTTATGAACGGTACTGTTTTCTTAGCCCTTTTGGAAGTGGGAAGCAGTTATTTAGATGGATACTTTACCCTCTGCTAGTCTACGCTAACTGCATAATTCTTCATTAGCTTGCTGGAGGTTTTGCAAGTACAGAAACATACAACCTCCAGATGTGTTCCAGTACTCTTCATCTTTCCTTCTAGCCCAGAATAAAAAGCATCTTTGGGCGCACTGGGAGTAGTGCAGCCTTTTACCACTAGATCTTCATCAAACTCATCAAGTATTGTCAGTATCTTTTTTTAACTCATTATTTTAAGTAGAGTAAGTTTGTTGTAATGAGGTACCATTTTAGTTGTGTTATTTTAGATTCAACTTCTTGAGCTGCTCTCCTTTGGACAGAACTAAGCGTAGATTTAATTGTTATTTTTTTCTTTCAAGATTTTTTATCACCTCCATACAGAGACACAGTGTGTTAAATCAAAAAGTCTAATAAATATCAACATCATACAGTAATTCTCTTCAAAAGTAATGCTTTAAATTTTTTTCTTTTAAAACTGGCCTCTTCAAAGATCTTCAAAAAAATGTCATAATAATCCCCTTTTCTGTAGGAATGGTAAAAGAGTGACTGGATCATTAAAGCTCTACAATCCAGACTTTAGACAGCTAGATTTGCTTCTGTGTTTTTTGTTTGTGTGGTGTCTGAACTTAAGGACACTAGTGAATAGAAAGCTTGTGTTTGCAAGTAATGTCTTCAGTTTTTGATAAGTAGCTGAAATGTTTGTATTTTTCCTGTTGTAGGGATGTGTCTAAGACTACTCTTGTTTTAAGATAAATGCATCCTTATCTGTAGATAGAGGATGTGCAGAGCTTGTTAATTCCTTGGTTAGTGGTACTTTAAAAGTTAAGAAAAGCTTTAAGGAAGGGCTTGAATTTATCTACTTCATGTTTGTTAAGTAGCAGGCATGCAGTACTATATCTGCCTTCTGAGCAAACTTACTGAGAGGTAATTAGCTAATAGGAGGAACGGGGAAGAGTGTCAAAGCTTCGAAAGCCTTTGACATATTCAGAATTCCTATGTTCTTTAAAACCTGCAAAAACTGTCAACAGTACAGTTGTCACTGGGTGGGGTTTTGTTTTTTTCACTACAGCTTTCCTGTCCTTGATTTTTATAAAATTACCTAGCAAATGGAAAAGTGTGGTCGACTGATTTCATGCTACAAGTTTTCAGAATGCCTGTGATTAAATTTTGCCGCTTATTCATCCTGACATTTTTTTCATTTTCTGAATGAATAACTTTTTTCTCACTTCCATATTGTACAGTTGCATTGTGTTTCCGTGTTAGACACATGACTCTGTACCTTCACTGGACAGCAGTGGTGGACTTTTCAGTATATTCTCTGTGGGTTATGTAATCCAGCGTGTATCAAGTTTTGATTACTTCTTTTGGACTGTCACACTCTGAGCTGCTGTTACGAGATGATTTTCAACACATTAACAACATGGGTAACTGTTCTATAAGAATCGTTCAGAAAGTCTGTATCCTAGTTATGTTCTTTTGCAAATGTGGTGATGCACAGTATAACCAGAAATGGCACAGTAGTTGAGCTAGATGATTGCCGTATAGAAATCAGGCAGGCTGTGCTATATAGCTGTCAGCTAGTTTGTGGCAGGGCTTTACAAAAGGGAATTCAGTGAATACCACAAGACGTCTTAAGGTTGATCTTTGTGGCTCAATCTACCAGACAAGAAACCCTGCAGCTAACTCATCAACATAATTCTTTCCTTCCCTGTCAGCAGTTTCCCAAGACCCTGAACAATAGGCCTTTTCATAAAGGTCTGTTCTGTGTGTCTGTGTGACAACTTTCTCCAAAGTTTGCTCTTGTCGCACACTGCAGTTTTGCAGTGGCAGATGCTGATCAGTCTAGTGTTGGTCAGTCTAGTAAACTTGTGTGTGCAGATGAAATATTGCTTCTTTAAGTACAAATAGGGTCCTTTTTTGAATTCTTCTACAAAAACTGTGTGATTTTTTTTTCCCCAGATGTGGATGTTAAGAATTTTTTATGTATGAGTTTGAAGATGCAAGCCTCTCTGTCTTAATTTTAATGTAGATTTTGCTGATGTGATTTCTTTTGCTCTCTACTAACCTGCTGCTTGTGGTTTTCTTTCTCCTGAGCAAGTCTTGGGTCAATGACTTCTTGTTAGCTTAATTTTCCAGCTGTGGAGTGGTTTTTTATTTTAGATCAACCTCTTTCTTTTAACTTGACCTTTTATCCTTGATGAAAGTAGTCATGGTTGCCTGCATCAGTGCAGAGCTGTAAAACCTCTTCGATCTTAGTACCATGCAACTCATTAGGAAGGAGTGGATGGGGAAATAGGAAGGAAGATCTACAGCAAAGTTTGTCAAATTATGGAATATCTGTATTATTTTCTAATGTGTTGGTATTAAGCAGCCTTGTCAGCTTAAAATCAGCACTCTGTGGGGTCGGAGGAATCCTGTGTTCTTTCAGACTTCACGTTACAGTTACTGATTTTTTTATGTTTATTTTTTTTTAAGAGTTTTGGAGTGTTTCTTAAGGATGCCTTCTGACCTCTCCTTGCTCTGAGTTTTAAGAGAAATAGGAAGATGTTTTGACGTAAAAACTCACCTGAAGCTAACTGGGTGGTGTCACAAGATAGGTATAGAACCTGGAAAGTAGACTTCACCTATATTAAAATTGGCTTTTTATTACCCAGAGGTATCTTAATTGTGATAGTTAGAATGTAATAATGAAGTGTTACGCCAGTGCTGCACTTCACTTCTGCTATAATTCAATTATGTCTTATGCCAGCTGTTTAGGTTATCTGCATTAAGTCAGGGATTAAGATGTTCAGACTCTGGTAACAGTACCTGCACCTACTGAGCTCTTTGGGAAGCCTCCACTTTAGATAGTCTTGTTGCTGCAGCTGTGAACTTGAACGTGAGCCACCTCGCTGTGATACCTCCATGGGTATATGCTGACTGGTGAGAGATCTTGGTGAAACATGGCAGTGTTTTTGTCTGTAATGAAACTTTTCATTAGTCTGTGTAAATAAAAAAGGGTGTGGTCTAAACCTTACGATTTAGAGATGGTTTAGGAAGCTGCTTTTTCTTACTTTTCAGCTGAGAGGGAGTAACTGTCTGGGTAAGCAACCTGTCTCATGACACATTTCAAACCTGGTTGTTTAAGCTAACCTTTAGACTTCATACAGAGCTACAGGAGGGGCACTCTGCAGACAGACAGCAAGTAATAAAAGTGAGAAAGTGGTTGCTGCTTTTAGCAAAGTCTGCTGCTTGGCTAATGTGAGCTTTCTCTCTGTTCTGCTCCGTTGCAGGCCACTGGCCTTTAGACTAATGTGTTTGACTTTGCTTTCTAACACAGCAGTTCAGAGTTAGACACCGCCATGTCTTGGATTTTTCTGCTCTCAAAGCTCCTGTTTTTACAATAGACTGGCCAAGCAAAGGAGCCAGTCCTAGAGTATCTGAGATTTCCAAGAGTATCTCTGTGATGGGCTTTTTGAAATTGGGTTCTTACCGTTTAAAAAATGAAATTGATAAGCTNTTTATTGGGACAGCAAGGAATAGGAAAGGAGAGTACTGGAATTGTGAGGGGGCAAAAACCCACCAACTGTTCTATCCTGACCCTAACTCGTTACTTGTGGCAAAACAGATGTGTGAATGGGCATTTCAGACTGACCAAGCAAAGGAGCCAGTTCTAGAGTATCTGAGATTTCCAAGAGTATCTCTGTGATGGGCTTTTTGAAATTGGGTTCTTACCGTTTAAAAAATGAAATTGATAAGCTTTGTCTGTATTCCAGTTTTACTCTTGCTCATCACCTAGGAAACGGACAGATCTGCAGGTTACAAAACAAGCCATGAATTCTTGACTGCTGAATCAACTCTGACATATAGTGTCTCTTGTTCTCAGCCTTGGGTGCCTGATTGCACTTTGTGGTATTTTACTTGTTTAAAGATTTTTGTGTTTAGTTTTGTTGAGCTCATTTCCATACAGTGGTCCACATGCCTGAGGCTATTTGGTGGCTTGGAAGAGTAGGTTAAAGAATGGGTAGTTTTAGGTTTGGGCAGGGAAAGCATTTGTCACTTTCTGGCTTCTCTAGTTCTTTTTCTAGTGTAAAAAGTGTCTTTCTTAGTGTTGGAGATAAATGACGTTGCTAGATGTCAGAGGCATAGAGATTCACATTTTACAGCTGTTGGTTGTGATGAATAGAAACAGCTAGGAAAACCAGGCAAATGCAGAAGCTTCTGTAATGTGTACTAAGGTCTTCATAAGAAAGGGAAAAGCTGTTCTTGAGTTGAAGAAGTACGAGGTGCTCTAATGTAGCAGAAACTGGTTTTGCCCTGTATTTATACACTCAGTAAATGTTGTTCATATCTGGCTACAACATAACAATAAGTGTCTGATATTGAAAGCTGTCTGACAATTCACCCTTCCACTGGTGAGGCTTCTGTTCACCATTCTGGTTTGACACTGAGACCACTAGGACTGGGGCTGACTACCTGAGCTATAGCCAGGCCAGGTTTCTTTTGGTGTACAGGTGTCCCCTCCTCTGCAGCATAGTTTTTCTGCTGGTGGATGATGATGTTGCCGTGCCTGATGGGTGTTGTCAAATCATCATGCATCTCTTGCTGTGTACTTAGTTCTGCTTAGTGCATCAGCAGGGAGTGGTACCATCATCAGTCAGCCACATCTTCTATATTACGTGTCACTGCTTTTTCAGACAGCTTGATGCTATTGCATGTTCAGAGAATGGTTTTTTCTACTCCTTTAAGCATTGTTCCATTTGTTCCTGTAAACAAGCAGCAGAATAATATCTGTGAAATGTTTTATCAGACACATCCACAGGAGATGATCTGAGGGGCTTTCTTTGGCCACCGTGTTCTAGCTTTCTGGTCTTCCACTGTGATGGGAGGGCCCAGGTATCCTCTGTCACCTGTGAAATGTCCTCTCTAGACAGTTCCAGCCAGGCTCTCAGTCTCAATGGCCTCGGAAGCAGCAGGCTGTGAAACTGTCTCATCATGTTTTTGACATCCTTCTTTTGGAAGGGGTTAAAAGCAGCCATGGTGCCCCTTCTCAAGTTACTGCAATGTACAGGTATTGCCTGTTTTCAGATATGTGGTATGGTAGTGCTTGATGTAGTTAAGCAAAGTGTTAATGGCAAGATACAGTCTAGCTTTGATGTGGGGGTGGTGTGGGAGAATGCTTTCTGTAATCTAGAATCTTACAGCCCTTCTTCAAAGATCATTTGTTCCTAAAGCATTGCCTGACTATTGCCTTTGTTACCCAGGGCTGAAGCCTATGTGATTTCATTGATATTTCATAATGACCTGACTGACAGTGCTAGGAATCAGGCTTCTGTAGCCTGAGTACAGTAGAAGCTGCACAATAGTTTCTTTTCATTGATGAAAGAAGAAATCTCTTGTGCTCAGGGCTGTCATGTCTGTTTTTGGAATACCTCCAACATCTCTGCATGCCCTGTGTATGGTGGGAGGTACGTTTGTGCCATGTACTGTTCTTAAGACTACCTTGATAAGATTCTTGATACTGTTCATGAAATAAAAGAAACTTCATAAGTTTCCAGCCTGCTCAATTATCTTTAAAGTTGTTGGCTGCATCTCTTGTATGTGAAGTCTCTCTTCTTTACTTTTCTGTTTCTCAGTGTGAATTTACAGGGCATGATGCCAGCTATGCTGCTTTCAGGGCTGCAGTTCTAGCAAACCAATGGAGCCTGACAACATTCACACCCAGCCTTTGCCAGTAAATGTATCAGTATTCTTTTGTTTCTGACATTCACACTCAAAAATGTTAGTGTTGGGAAACGGTGAGGCTGGATGTTTCAGGAATTTTAAAGCCAAAGTTGGTAACAAGCAGAATCACCACAGTACCTTATGTCTGTTTTATTTGACATTGCCTACCTTGGCACAGCTCTTGGTAGAACAGACTGCTGTGCTTTTGTGCTGGGGGGATTTGCCAAATTGGTGAGGCACAGGAGAGGGGATGGGAAGGTTGTGGTTTAAGCTTGTTTTTGAAATCTGAGCTCCTGTTTCTAGACATCTAGTGGCCAGTGAGTTTTTTTTGTGGATAATGTCTTTTTCCCATCGCTGTCTATCAGGTCTGAACTGTTCTGGTTTGCTGCACTGCAGATGCAGTGACTAGCTGTCCCACCTTTGTTTCATGACCGCGGGTGGGATAGCCCAGTTCTTTGGTTGTCTGATGAAGACTTTTTTTTTTTAATCTGGAAAAGAGTTGTCTGATGTAATTTAAAGGGGGGGAAGGGTAGAGTTAGGAAGAGTGAGAGGTTTATATTGAAAATTGGTAATAGATAGTTTGATGGTAATCTGCACCCTCGTTTTTTGGGAGGCTTGTAACTATTATTAATCAATATGAACCAAATGCTTGCCTTAATACATCAGTACCTAATTTTCTGCTTACTGGAGTAAGTAATTCTAATGAGAAGGTAAAATCTCATTAAGGGTTTTTCGTGACCATCAATAACCATGGCAAAGGATTGTTGAACTTGAAAGAATGAAGTCAGTGCTAGGTTTACAAGGTCTGTCAGCTATCAGATTGGAATGGTTTTCTGTTAATTAGGTCTTCTAAGTCAATTTGTATAAATAAGCTTTGAAGCTTTGAACTCGTCCCTCATCCATTAACTACCAGGTTTGTCAGGTAGGATTTGCCCTTGGTGAAGCCATGTTGATTGTACCAGATCACCTCTTTACTATTCTGTCTCAGTAGTGCCTGCAGGAGGATCTGCTCCATGATCTTACCAGGCACAGAGGTGAGACTGACCGACCTGTATTTCCCTGGCTCCTCCTTCCTACCCTTTTTGAAAATACTAGTTATGTTTCCCCTTTTCCAGCCAGTGGGGACTTCACCAGAATGCCATGACTTTTGGAATATAATAGAGTGAGGTTTAGCAACCTCATCTGCCAGTTCTCTCAGTACCCATGGGTGTATCCCGTCAAGTCCCATGGAATTGAACATTTTCAGGTTCTTCAGATGATCACAAACCTGATCTTCAGTTACAGTGGGTGGTTCTTCCTTCCAGTCCCTGCCATTATCTTCCATGACTCCAGGAGTGTGGCTGGATGCCTTTGCAGTGAAGTCTGAGGTAAAGAAGTCTCTACTGTAACAGTACAGTCTGTCTGCTGCTTTTCACCGATTGTGGCACTTGCGTTCTGCCTGATTCTTTGAAGCCTGCACCTGTCAAGAGAAGTGTATTTTTGCCAGGTTTTTGCAATGTAAGAGTGTAATGGTTCAGACATGTTTAATGCTGTTTAAAATGATTCCTCACTCATACATAAGATGTGTACTTCTAAAAAAATGTGTAGCCTGTCGTTTCATTGAAGTTGAGTGTTACTTCAGTCACAGCATTAGATGACGTGCCAACAATTGTTCTGCTTTTTGTCTTCCTGGCCTCTCTGCAGTGCACGTATATAGAGATTGAGCAGGTGCCGAAGACTCACGCTGTTGTGCTGAGCAGGCCATCCTGGCTTTGGGGGGCAGAAATGGGAGCTAATGAGCATGGAGTCTGTGTAGCTAATGAAGCCGTTGTGACCAGAGAACCAGCTTCTGAATCTGAAGCCTTGCTTGGAATGGATCTTGTTAGGTGAGTGACTTGCTGAACTGTAACCAGCCTTTCAAACAGCCAAGGTTTCACTGATGGTCATACTGGCACTAACTTTATAGTGTTACCATTAGGAAATTTAAAAACAATGTAAGTGGGAAGCCTAACTAGGCAGAGCTGCAGACACAGCTGAGTTAACACTTCAAACAATTGGAATCTGAGTGTGTCTACCAAGTATGTACCAGTCTAATGTAGGTTCACTAAACTTAACATGTCTAGCTACTCTAAAGTCCAGCACTAGCTATATTGATAGGGTAAGAGAAATGATTACTTTGTTAATAAGGAACTGATAACTATAAGCTTAGGATAAGCTTTTTAAGTTGGCTGTAGGCATGAACAAACTACTATGCCTCAGCTCAGCTCACGCATCCCAATGCAAACCACTGCCCTTATTTAAATGCTGGCAAAGGAACTCCTCTGAGTCTGTTCATTGAAGGCCATCTGCCTAAAAGCCTTGTGCTGCACTGTAAATGTAAAGGTGCACGTAGGAGTTGTAGTGAAGAGAATTTAAAGGAAAAAAAGGTGGACAAAAATCTGAAAATTAGGGAGAGAAAATGGTGTAAACCTAATATAAAGAAAAAGGGAATAAATGCACTCAGTTTAAAGATGGAACATGACAACAGCTACTTCTTCAAATGAATCAGTGTTAGACCCAGTGGTCCTACTGGAATTTGCCCTAGGATACTTAATGAACAGGCTGAACCAGTTCCAGGTAAATCCTCGTTTTTTCTTGAGAACTAGTGAAATATTGGAGAGGTTCTGGGTGGCTGGCAAAGGTTGAATGTTGTGGCTACACTTGATTTAAAAAGAGTTGTGGTTATAAACCAGCTTAACCTCCTGAAAGGGGAAGAAAGCCACTAAAATACCAAGTAGTTGATAGATGTCCGATAATAACTGATAGTCCAGAAAAGTCTCGCCAAAAAATTCTACCTTAATCCTATAGTGATGCAACAGATTTTACAGATAGAGGATAGGAAATAGAAACCTTGACTTCCAAGAGGGCATTAAAACCTTACAAGGTATTCCATAAACAAGCTGGGAAGCCTGAGTTAGAAGAAATTATTAGGCTGCCTGAAACTGTAATTGTAAATGTTCCTTAACAATGACTCTGAGGAAATACGGTGTCTGGATCCAGCTACCACAAATCAAGAGGAATGTGAGCTAGTTGGAGTGAGTGAAGTGGAAATGGGAAATGCAATCAGAGGTCTATGGAATCTGACCAGCAAGAAAATAGAGGGGAGTTTGGGGTTTTTGTCATTGATGTGGGGTGATCCCTGACCAGTCAGTAGAATCAAATTTTGCTTGAATGCTCAGGTTCCCCTAAGAGTTTGTGTCTACATTCTCTTAAAGTGATTCTTTCTTTTCCCCTCTCTCTTTGAACTCATCTGGAATTGTCACTTTCTAGATAGGATTTCAAATCCGACCAACATGATCAAAGGCTGTTGGTGAATGTTTTGAGAGCACATGGGGTTAAACAGGCCAGAGGCATCTTGCAGAGAAGTTGTGGAGAGATTGTAATACTGAATAGTTTTGCCTGTTTTTGATTGCTAACAATACTAGTTCACAATTTTACACTCATCAGTACAGAAAAATCTGCATACAGTTACTTTAAAAAGACCTTTGCAAATTGTCCTTAATGATTTTCCTGCCTGAAGGGTGGTATAAATAGAGCATTGCATATTTAGTGTGTTTGACACCACTGTCTGGGAATTGGACTATGTTAAAAATAACCCACGACTAAAACCCAGCCATGATAGGTTTGAGAATAATGAATCCATGTAGAAAATAAAGACTTAAAGAAATTAAATAGTTTAATATATCATCCTGTAATATTGGTTACTCATTAAAGCAAGAATTCTTACACTGGGCTGACATGACATTTTGATATTTTAAAACCATATTGGTGGCAATGTATGAAATAAATGACTTGTGGTCACCTCACTGTTGCACATCTGAGTCTCTGTTTTACCCTCTTCTTACAGACTTGGCCTGGAAAGAGGTGCAACAGCTAAAGAAGCTTTGGATGTAATAGTTTCCTTATTGGAAGAGCATGGACAAGGTGGAAATTATTATGAGGATGGGAGTTCATGCCATACTTTCCAAAGTGCATTTTTGATTGTGGACAGAAACGAAGCCTGGATACTGGAGACTTCTGGAAAGTACTGGGCAGCAGAAAAAATCACAGGTCAGTTTATCACTCAAACTTCTCATTATAAATAGCTGTAAAGAATGCCTTAGAAGAATTGGGTTTAAAGTCAGAGTTGAAATAGTAATTAATTTATGCAAGGATTCGATTCAGTCATCAATGCTAACCTTCTCGGTTCTTACTTTTTTCTTTTCTTTACAAATCAAATTGCTTTGGCTGTTTTCTGAGAAGGTAGAGATTGTCACCTGTTTCACAAGCTGTGTAACAGTCGTGTGTATGTTTTTGTCTCTGGTAGATGTATCTTCTTGTTTATTTACTCTATGGAAGGCATCAAGTGCTTTTCAGTAGAGTTAATTCCCGAATTGTTACTTAGAAATCTATAATATTAAGAGGAATGGGTAAGGGTTGACTGCTTTGAGAAAAGAGCTTGTGTGGTAAATTCAGTGGGCTGCTGTTGGTTGTTTTACTGTTAGATATAGTGCCCTCATATCGCCGCTTCTTATCTGGTACTGCAAAACAGCTTTTTACGCTCATAGGTGGTTTCTTATTCTCTAAGTGTGAAGCCAGACCTGCCAAACTAACTTCTAGATTTCACTGTCTCGGTGGCTGAACTTATTGAAAACTTTGCTGGCAAATATGTGTTGCCTTCATTTGTTTGTATTTGTCTTTATATTTGTTTTATTCTTGGTTGCTTTTATTTTTGAAGGGATTTTTGTTTTCATAAGAGTAGAGTTTTAAAATTTACTCATACTCAAATGAATGACAAATTCAGATAAGAGAATTTTTGCCGCATCATAGCTTTGCGTTACGACAGATCCATTCAATTATCTTTTAATTTCCCCTTCACTGCAAGACAGGAGATAGCAGGCGTGGGGAGGAGGGAAGTTTAATTTTGTTGAAATGCAAAGCAAAGCAATCACACCAGGCAGTATCATGTTGTGCGATGGCCTAGTGTCAGTTCGTGCCATCAAGTATGAATCAGCTGACCTTAGCAGAGATGGTGTTTTCCCAAGCAGGTCTTGCATTTTCAGAATACCTGCAATTTGAAGGAAGTCGTCTAGCACAAATGGATACCAAACATAGGAGGGGGAAGCCTGATGGTGCTTTCCTGATAAAATCTGAAGCAGCTGGCTCCTGAGGTTTGTAGAATTATGCAATGATAGTTTGGCTGCTTCTGTTGGCCTACTTGGTTGATATTTGAAGAGCAGTGTTTTCTATTTGGCTGTTTTAGCTGCATCAGCAGTACATAACCTTCACGTCCTTCTTCTGAGCAAATAAACTGTTGTCTTCGTTTGCTACTTGCAGCTTAAAAAATTATACTACAACTCTGTCCTGATTTTTACCAGCACATTTCTCTTCAGGTGGTCCCTGTGAGCTGCAGATAGAGTAGTTTCCATCTCCTGCAGCCTGCTGAGGCTGCCAGGAGGAAAGGCTGCTGGCTATGTAAGAACTATATTTCATACTTTGTTCAAGGGGTTCTTTTTTGCAACTATAAATGTGCCTCTTAGGCTTTCAGAGGAATGCACTAGTGCTGCTAAATGAGGGAAAATATGTCATTACCCAGTGCAAAGGCATTCTTTTTTCTTGACTGTCCTCAGGGTTGTTCTGTTTCTAACATTACTGCTGCAATTCTGTGAAGCTCATAGCCAATGTTTATAAAGGAGCTCCTTGACAGTAATTTAAGGATTAAAGCTTTAAAATCCATCCTATTACTATTCTTCAGTTTCAGGGGAAAAATTTAAATGATAAATTTTTATTAAAATAATCTGTGATCAAACCAAAACAATACTCTTTTACATTAGTTATTAAATATAAAGTCTGAAGAGGTCTCAAGGAATGGCTTTCACTTGACATGAACACAAATATTCCTATCGCTCAAGACGAGAAAATCCCCTGAAAGGTTTGCTGTTTGGACGTGTGGATCAGAACAAATGGTCAGTGACTGTAGTGTAAGTCAGGACTGAACAACTTCTGTTCAGACGGATGCACAGAAATTCCTGCTGTAAGTTGAGAGTGATTTTTCTGGATTGCGTGCACGAGGTGTTACAAAAGCAGGTGCACTGTTGTGGGATGCAGCATTAACAGCTTTCACAAATACGACTTTCATTTCTGTTTAAGAGAAGGCTTGTGCCACGTTCCGGAATCTGGGTTTATTTCAGTTTATAGATTCATGTTATCAGCTTTTTTCTTGGCATTTGATTTATTCTCGCTGAGGAGTGTCTGCAGCAGCCCCTGTTAGTCATGCTGTGTAGATACATTGATATAAGCACTGCGATATTTTTGAGAAAAGAAAGTGAAAATACCCTTTAGTATTCTTTGAAGGTTGCTTATGCTTTCTTTTTACTTCATGCCATTTTATAATTTAAGATTAAAAATTAGATTCCATGTAAGTCTATTTGCCGCTTACAATAAATGTTTTTGACAGCAAAGATGAAAATAATTATTAAGCATTTACAAACATTCTCCACATTTTCAGTTTAAGAGAGACACAGAATGTTTGTTAAACTAAGCTATAAACTAAACTAAGCAACTTAGCTGGGATATATTTTAAAATCAAGTCGGACCTTGAGCCTTTTTATAGCAGTGGAGCACTCCACTGGAGAAAAGATACAGAATCATAGAACGCTGTGGGTTGGAGGGGACCTTCAAAGGTCCTATAGTCCAACGCCCCTGCAGCGAGAAGAGACATCTTTAACTAGACCAGGTTGCCCAGAGCCCTATCCAACCTGACCTGGAATGTTACCTGGGAATGGGTATCTGCCAGCTCTCTGGATAGCCTGTTCCTGTTTTTCACCACGCTCAGCACAAAATTGTCTTGCTTATTGTCATTAGTTGATCAGGTCCAAGGTGAGATTAACCAATTAGCTCAGTTAATGGGCTAATGAGCTGAAAGAAAAAGACGGTTCAAAACAACTTATAAATGTTGCAGGCAAAAACAAAGACTAGCTTCATTTGTGGAGAAGAACAAGTCCACTTCTCAAGCTTGCCCACATTAGGCACTGGCCTATGGCATTTTGAGACCACTGCTTCATGAACAGGTGAGAGCCAGGCTCTTCTCCCAGGCAGCTAGTGATAGGTTGAGAGGGCAGGGCCTGAAGCTGCACCAACAGGAGGTTTAGGTTGAATATTAGGAAGCCCTTCCTCATGGAGAAGGTGATCAGATACTGGAATGGACTGCCCAGGGTAGTGGTAGAGTCCCCATTCCTGGAAGTGTTTAAGGACAGACTGGATGTGGTACTTAGTGCCATCGTCTAGCTGATTGTAGTGATATGGCATAGTGCCATGGATGTTAGGTCACAGGCTATTGACGATCTTAGAGGTCTATTCCAACCTCAGTGATTCTGTGATTCTGTGACTGTATGAAGTACAGATAGTGCTGTTTAGTCAGAATAACAATTAATCACACAGCAGTGTAAGTACCTTGGCAGGGCACAGCCTGCAGTGAGTGGTAGTTGTGCCTATGGTTATGCAGTCGTGCTGAGTCTGTGTTCTAACCAACGGTTTCATTTGTTTCTGAATTAAAATTGCATTGTCCATCCAGCTTCTCCCAGAAAAAAGGTCTCAATGCTATCTCTTAATACTTGGCTTTTTCTACAGAGGGGGTGAAGTGCATTAGCAATCAGCTTTCATTAACTACAAAAATCGATGCTGAGCATCCTGAACTAAGGAATTATGTGAGAAGTCAAGGCTGGTGGAACGGAGACTCAGACTTCAATTTTTCTGAAGTGTTCTCCCTTGCTGATGACCATTTAGCCTGCTGTTCTGGCAGGGAGAGCCTAGAAAAGCAAGGTGGTAAGTGTTGAACCATCTTCTTGTGTGTGCAGCATGACTTCTAGTCACTACTGCCTTCCTTCCAGACATTCTGTCCAGAAATACATGTGACTGAGGAGAATACCTGTCTCTATGTATTAAACCATGTGGAATGGAACACTGGAACTGAAGACTATACCTAAACTTGCCACAGTTTAGGACAAAGCCCTTGATGTCACCCTCAAGTTTACAGTTTTAAAACAGGATTGCAATTATAAAATGAGTTTACTCACTGCTGTTCTGATGGACATAATGCGCCAGTACTTTTGTGCTTTCACGTAATTATAATGGTCCTACCTAATACTAAAATTGTAGTACTTAAGAGAAAAGTAAAGAGAAAAGAAGGGCCTCTTGTTCAAAAGTCTGAGCTCAGTGAATTGTACATTTCCAACCTGAAATTTATGCAGGACTTATGTTCACAACAGCAGGCCAAACCAGCCTGAAATGACCAGTCTGCAGCAGTGCATGGCTGGTCGTGCATCTACTCTTTTCACCTGTAAAAATGGTTCACATTAACTTTTCATAAAAAGCCCTTTGCTATAGATGTGGATTTGCTAGGCTGTTAGCATCTTCACACGTTGGCAAATGTCAGGAAGAATGTAGAGGTGAAATATTTACAGTGCAGGGTTCCTGCTAAGGCATGGAGTGTGGTTTGCGTCTGAGAGGCAGGTGGAGAAATTCCGAAGGACAATAGGTGAAAGATCTTAATCAATCTGGATTATGGCACTGGAAGCCTGAGAGCCCTTACAGACACATGGCAATGACTGCAAATCCTAGTCAGCTAGACTGACCCATGTCCCTGAGTCAGTGCGGGGTTTGAGAAGATGCTGTCAAAGAAGACCTGCTTGTCAAAAGAGTAACACAAGAAAACGTGGAGGTGCTGTGGGGAGGAATCTGTGATAAGACACAATAGAATGAGATATGGGGGTTCTTCTAAGTAGTGGTTTAGAGAAAAACCTCGCTGTCTATGCGTGCTGCTGCTGTCCCACTCTGAGAGCTAATGAAAATAGATGAGAAGTGAGAGACGAGGGTGCTTGTGTAGAGGTAGCTTAGAGGGAAGATTGGTGGTTTCTGTAGTGGTCAGTCAAAAGTGATTGCTAAAGCAGTATTACAGACCTGATGGCCCTTTTCCTGAAAAATTACCTTTTTCATGACATTTCTCCCTAGCAATTGTAATGGCTAATTAATGTTTCTTGAAATTCTGTTTGACTAGCTAGGCAAGTTTGTTACATGGAAACTGTTAACTGGGATTTGTGGCATGCCCATGTCAAATGTCACTAGTCACTGTAGGCCGAAGCTCATTCAGGCTAAAACCTTTACCTGGGGTCTAAGCAACTGAACACTTAAAAATGTTGGGTTTTTTCCCCCTCACCCTTCATACAGGTGATGTTTCTGCACAAACTATGATTGATGTGCTGCGTGACAAGGATAGCGGTGTCTGTGTGGACTCTGAATCTTTCCTTACTACAGCTAGCATAGTGTCTGTTCTGCCTCAGGACCCTAGTTTTCCCTGTGTTCATTACTTCACTGGCACGCCAGATCCTTCAAGGTAAGCCACAGCATTAGGGTTCCATGGGTGCAGAGTTGAAAGATAATGGAAGAAACCCTGCTACCCGACTTGGAACGTGCTGTAAGAGTGTGTTCTAGCCTGACACACAGTCAGTACCTGTTGGTGTGGTTGGTATGCCATCCGACAATCCCATGTTACTGAACTGTATCTTCATCATCTTCAACTGTGTCACCACTGGGCTGAAACTTCACCTGAACTCAGAACTTCTAGAGTAAATACAGTTTAGAGAGCACCCAGAAATGGGAGTAGTAACTCCAGCATAGTGCTTTTCAGTGGGTTCTTGTTGAGATGATGAGACTGTAGACCACTTAAGTCACTTCTGTCAAACAGGTGGATGAGAAACCAAGACTGTGTCTTAACAGAGAATAGAGAATGTGTACTACATGTAGCCTTGTATGACATCAGAATGTTAACAGAGACAAATATCTGAACTCCCAGGTATCCTAAGTACTTTTTTTACTGGAGCAATTTCCATCTGGTTTAAATGAGTTCTCTAGTTGAATGCAGTAGCATTCAACTCAGTCTGTGCCAAGTATAGATGAATTGCCAATGTTGCTCTGTATCTGTTGCTTTAGAATAGCCTGGTGAACTTTCCAGTAACTTGTATAAAATCTCTCTCAGTGCTGCAAGAAGTAATTCTCATTTCTTTCAGGTCTGTATTTAAACCCTTTATTTTTGTCGATGATGTGAAATTAGTACCAAAAGTACAGTCTCCTTCTTTCGGCAATGATGATCCTGCTAAAAAGATACCTCGATTCCAGGAGAAACCTGATCGCAGGCATGAATTGTACAAGGCACATGAATGGGCCCGATCTCTCCTTGAAAATGATCAGGTAAGAGCTGTGGAATTAAAGAAGTGAATGTAGATTCCTAACTCCATAATTTACTTCAAAGCCATTCGTTGAAAAACACTCTCTGAATATTCTGAGAATCCTTGCAAGTTGAGCTTGAATAACAATGCCCTCTGAAGGACAAGCTATTCAGCATCTTTTCCTGGTTATCCCAAGAGTGTTGCTTTGGTCCATTACTTTTACGAAGTGAAAATTCAAACTGACAAGCTGATGAGCTTGTTCAGTCCCCAGTGTGAATATAGTCTTTTAAAGCGATGTTTGAATTTGGGATGCTGGTGCAACACGGTATCACAGTTATATAAAAGTATGTGATGGATTAATAAATATGTAGTTTGAGAGTTTGTTTTTTTCCCTTGAAGTCATAATTTGCAAGATATAGCTTTGGAAGTCATAATTTAAGGCATTTTTGCTAGTTTCTGTGATTCTGTGAATTCTTACAATGTTAGGAGTTGGAAGGGACCTCCAAGGATCATAGAGTCCAACCCCACTACTAGAGCAGGACCAAAACTAGAGCAGATAACTCAGAAATGCATCCGGACAGCTATTCTCCAGAGAAGGAGACTCCCTAATTTTTCTGGGCAGCCTGTTCCAGTGCTCTGTAACCCTCATAGTAAAGTAATGCTTCCTTGTGTTGAGGTGAAACATGCTGTGCTCAAGCTTGAATCCATTGTCCTTCCTCCTATCACAGTCACAGGTGAAAAGATGCCCACCCTTCTTCTATTTATAGACATTAGTTAGATCCCCTCTCAGTCATCTTCTCTCCAGACTAAAAAGCCCCAGGCCTCTTAAGCCTTTCCTCATAAGGCAGGTGTTCCAGTCCCTTAGTCATCCTTGTAGCCCTCTGTTGGACTCTCTCATGTAGATCGCTGTCCCACTTGAACTGGGGAGCCCAGAACTGGATGCAGTACTCCAGATGAGGTCTCACTAGGGCAGAGTAGAGGGGGAGGAGAACCTCCCTGGCTCTGCTGAACACATTCTTAAGGCACCCCAGGGTACCATGGGCTGCCTTGACCACAAGAGCACATTGCATGGATAACTCTGGCATTTTCCAGTGCCACACAATAGGTACCTGAGAGCTGCAAACCTTGCAGTGTAAAAGCCTAGGGTTGAAGATCTCTTACGGGAATACATTTCAGAAAAAATGAAGGCAGTAACGGATTATTCTGTACAGCTTTTTCACCTGCTTCACATGAGGCTTTTACTGTTATAGTGCAAGTAGTTCAGTAACTGATCTTTGACTGCAGCAGTAAACTGGTTAGTAAGGAAGTAAAAATGGGAGAGGTCACCAGGGCACGCCAGCCATGCTGGTATTGATAATGTGGGCAATTTGTGGAAGACACGATGACACTGAACTTCCACAGAGGACTTGGTTTCCTCTGTATTTTTCAGAGAGTCTTGCTAAGTTGATAAACAGCATTCTGGTAGTGATCAAGGAAGCTATGGTAACCTTAGCTACAAACTATTAAAAACTTTTGGCTAGGTGTGGCTATTAATCCCTTGGAATTGTTAAAATCTTTAGCCTCAGTGGTAATACTGAGACACTGTGGAGCTGGTTCTCGTAGTGTTATGTTAGATGCTGATTTAGGAAGGATCTAGAAGAGACATGTTAGCATCTTTTGAACTCTTCCCTATTGAAATCCCACAGTGTGACACCAGAAGTTGTGGTAGAAAAAGATTTGCGTCAGGCTTCATGCTTGAGCTGCCTGAGAGCCTAAACCTTAGCTCAGATGCTTTGCTATTTCTGTACAAACGCTGGTGTCAATCTTGGAAAGCTTAGAATTGTCACCCTTCTAAAGGCCTTTCTTTGTGCAATTCAGTTTTGAAAGCTGCAAGCAAAACAAAGAGCACTTTTCTGTCTGTTGGGTTTTTTTTAAAAAGTAGACTTCAAATTACATCAGGAGTAAACAAAACACCTTCTTCAGGAGTTCATTTCCTGCCCAGCAACCAAGTAAGACAGAATGGCTCACAAAGCCTTTGGTGGGATCTGGTATCTTAATGCTGTGATGTTACACATCACTTCAGATCTAATCATCNGATTGGCCCTGCCTTTTTGATGCCCAGCCTTCTCCTATTTATAGACATTAGTTAGATCCCCTCTCAGTCATCTTCTCTCCAGACTAAAAAGCCCCAGGCCTCTTAAGCCTTTCCTCATAAGTTCTGTTTACGGGCTTAAGAAGTTACTTTACCTCTCTACCACACGTACAAGCCTTACACAGCTTTCCTCTGTGGTTTTCATACTCCATCTTCCTTCTCTGCTTTCAACTTAGCAATTTCTTGGTTAATTTCTAAATGCATGAAGTGTCCAGCACTGTTCCTTTTAACCTTTGACATCCAAAAAACTATTAATAGAAATAGCTTGTACTTCAGAAGGCTTTCTAACTTAAAATTACTTGAAAGATTTTTTCTCTTACAGCCTTCTGTAATGGAAGAGAACAGCTCAATGCTTTAACAAAACTGTTGGATGATTAATTGAGTTTGGTTATTTCATGCCTTTAGGAAAAAGGCCAGAAACTGATGAGGATTATGTTAGACCTTGAAAAACAAGGCTTAGAAGCAATGGAAGATATCCTTACTCGTACAGAGATTCTGGATCCTGCTGAAGTAGTGGATCTTTTCTATGACTGTGTTGACACAGAACTAAAGTTCTTCAAATAAAGTAAGCAAACACTTCAGTTCTTCAGATACCGAATTTCTGGTAGCACGTTATCAGTGAAAGGGAAACGTTGGGTCCGATTCTGATCCTCCCCTCTTTTACACTTTGCTATGGGTGTTCAGAATTGGGTCTAAAGCCGCCTTTCTACCTCAGTGCTCAGATTGCCTCCGGAGTCCCTTTTCCCTATGCTAGTTTGCAGGCATTTCTTTCAATTCTTGCTTGGAATGGATTTTAAACAAGTTTTATCTCATTTCAGCTCTGGTGGCTATTGTTAGCCTTTTCACTGGAAGACTACAAAGTTCTTCAGGCCTTGAAAGAAAGTCTTCACACTTGTGAATTTGCAGGAAAAACATTTCTAGAGGAAAAAAATGTTACTTGCTAGCTGTATCCGGTTAACAAATTGCTTTCCTTTGTCCAATCTTGTGGTGTTCCTGTTTGTGTATGTATATAGTGAAAGGAGAAAGTCACTGACTGGTCCAATTACTGTGTGCATGCTGGCTAACTTAGTACAGAATGTTAAAATATGTATGTTGGGCAACCAATTAAAGCAAAGATTAACTTCATCGGGCTAACTGCCATACTGTCATTGAAAGCAATGTGTTTTTTCCTCTGTTGCTCAGGACTAGGCTTGCAGCAAAGCTGACTTGCGTTTTTCTCTTCTCGCTAATTCATACAAAGAGTGGTAGAGTGGAAATCCTGGGTTTGAGGGGGCAGGAAGGTAAGTCCTGGTTCTTGTCTGGGTGTATCTGGTCGCAGTAATTCAGCACATGCCATTATGCCTGTGGAAATTATCAGAATGAGGTCTCCCAGATTGAAGCTTTACTTTCACCTGCTCCCAGCTTGGGGAAGCTTGTGTTTGTAATGCACCTGGCTGAGTGCNCTGTTGCAGGTGATGATCTGAGGGACACACATGTACCATCCTTGGGGCTTGTAGTCTTCTCATACACTTCTGTTTACGGGCTTAAGAAGTTACTTTACCTCTCTACCACACGTACAAGCCTTACACAGCTTTCCTCTATGCTTCTCATTCTCCATCTTCCTTCTCTGCTTTCAACTTAGCAATTTCTTGGTTAATTTCTAAATGCATAAAGTGTCCAGCACTGTTCCTTTTAACCTTTGACATCCAAAAAACTATTAATAGAAATAGCTTGTACTTCAGAAGGCTTTCTAACTTAAAATTACTTGAAAGATTTTTTCTCTTACAGCCTTCTGTAATGGAAGAGAACAGCTCAATGCTTTAACAAAACTGTTGGATGATTAATTGAGTTTGGTTATTTCATGCCTTTAGGAAAAAGGCCAGAAACTGATGAGGATTATGTTAGACCTTGAAAAACAAGGCTTAGAAGCAATGGAAGATATCCTTACTCGTACAGAGATTCTGGATCCTGCTGAAGTAGTGGATCTTTTCTATGACTGTGTTGACACAGAACTAAAGTTCTTCAAATAAAGTAAGCAAACACTTCAGTTCTTCAGATACCGAATTTCTGGTAGCACGTTATCAGTGAAAGGGAAACGTTGGGTCCGATTCTGATCCTCCCCTCTTTTACACTTTGCTATGGGTGTTCAGAATTGGGTCTAAAGCCGCCTTTCTACCTCAGTGCTCAGATTGCCTCCGGAGTCCCTTTTCCCTATGCTAGTTTGCAGGCATTTCTTTCAATTCTTGCTTGGAATGGATTTTAAACAAGTTTTATCTCATTTCAGCTCTGGTGGCTATTGTTAGCCTTTTCACTGGAAGACTACAAAGTTCTTCAGGCCTTGAAAGAAAGTCTTCACACTTGTGAATTTGCAGGAAAAACATTTCTAGAGGAAAAAAATGTTACTTGCTAGCTGTATCCGGTTAACAAATTGCTTTCCTTTGTCCAATCTTGTGGTGTTCCTGTTTGTGTATGTATATAGTGAAAGGAGAAAGTCACTGACTGGTCCAATTACTGTGTGCATGCTGGCTAACTTAGTACAGAATGTTAAAATATGTATGTTGGGCAACCAATTAAAGCAAAGATTAACTTCATCGGGCTAACTGCCATACTGTCATTGAAAGCAATGTGTTTTTTCCTCTGTTGCTCAGGACTAGGCTTGCAGCAAAGCTGACTTGCGTTTTTCTCTTCTCGCTAATTCATACAAAGAGTGGTAGAGTGGAAATCCTGGGTTTGAGGGGGCAGGAAGGTAAGTCCTGGTTCTTGTCTGGGTGTATCTGGTCGCAGTAATTCAGCACATGCCATTATGCCTGTGGAAATTATCAGAATGAGGTCTCCCAGATTGAAGCTTTACTTTCACCTGCTCCCAGCTTGGGGAAGCTTGTGTTTGTAATGCACCTGGCTGAGTGAGTACTAAAACACAGAGCCAGCCTGGATGCCTAGGACATCTGAACATAACGTGGTGGCTCTTAAGAGACAATTATAAGGTGTTTTACCTACAGACTACAAATTCGGAATGTTGTGAGGGAATAGATGGTGGACGTGGATTAATACCCCACTGTCCTCCATCTTTATGCTCAACAATTGTTCGTAATCTCTGTGGTGAGCAGAGGTGGCTGATGAATCCATTAAGTACCGATGAGTTACTGGTAGGTGTGGCAATCCAGCTGGTTAGAAATGTTTGTCTTATGCCTCCTGTACTAAGTGCACCCTTGACACTCTGACAGACAGACCTGCTTTTCATGTATTTTCTTCTTGTGGAAGTAAGATAGGGCAAGCACTGTAAGAATTAAACCAGTAAACACTGCTTCCTGCGTCATGCAAAGAGGGCTGGGCTTTTTTAGCCAGGACCTTCAGCCAAGAAGTGCACATCTTTAGTAAGTAGAAGTTAGCATGTGGAGTTAAAATCCTTCGCTGTTCAGGGAAGGGGAATGGTAAAGACCCAGACTTTTCTACTGAGGAAACAAAAGCTTTTTAGGAAGCAGTGACAGCTCACCTTGAAACTGTGAGAGTTGTGCATTAGGGAAACAGTCATTGCCATATTGGCACGCTGCATTCGCAGGCTTTTTTAAATGGAGTTGCTCCATTCAGATTCATTGCTTTGGTTTATGCCAAATGGCAGTTGGACTAAGAAAGCATTGGGCCTTTTTGCTTGGGCAAATCAAGCATGAAGGTGTTTTCTCGTATGGCCTAGCTAACAATTTTCCCATTCACAATAAACTTCTTCCGTGCTCTCCATTACAGGAACAGGTTCAGGGCCTAAGCTTAAGTTGAACTTCAAAGCTGCTTCTATAAGCTGTTCCTTGCTGAACGCTTTGTATCCTGGTAAGAGTATCTGTGAACAAGGTGAGAACAGGGATAAAATGGTTGCCCCATCCAGAGAGCTAAAATTAGGATATACCACTTCACACAGTTCTTTTGTACAACTTTGATCTCTAACCTCTGAAAGCAAGATGGAAGAAGAGAGTATTCCTGCTAAAATCATAATGTATCTTATTTGCCTGTTTCTTAAGAAAGAAGAAAACAACGTTTGCAATTATCAGGTGGGAATTTATGTCCCTGTTTGGAACTGCTGAACTATTAAATTGTTATGATCACAGTGAGCTGGGTAGCAATTTTGTAATAGTATGTTGGTTTTGCTTCGACTCTGTAGCACATTAAAAAAACCCACCTGTGCCACAGCAACTTGCTTGAGTGCAGTCACTAGTCCTGCAAGTCTGAGAAACCAGAACACCCCACTGTGGCTTGAAAACTTTCAGTGGTTTGGAATGCAGCTATGGCTCAGTGGAGGGACACAGTGGGACCACCTGCCACTGAGTGACACCTAGTGTGATTCTCCAGGTAAGAACAACTGCAGGAGCTTCAGAGGATCTTGAACAGCACTCCAGTGTATATGGAAATAATATTTCACAGGTGTTTGCCAGTACATGTCATTTCATCATAATGAAAGCAAGATTAAGACGTTTTCTCCTTTAGATACCTTCTGGCAGGCAGTCTGGTCTTAAGTAGTTATAAAATACGTACAGAACTACTTACTACAGAGCAGTGCAGCAATTCAGGAACACGTGAGAAGCAACAGTAAGTCACCTTTAATAGTGCTAGGACAAAATTTTCTTCAAAACAATATTAAGCTGTTTGAGCTGAGAAGCAATGACTCTGTTGACCTCTGCTTATTACTGTATTCATGCATATTTATCGAGAGTTAGAGTAATGACAGTGAAATTACTGCTCAAAGAAATTATTGATGAAAGCATCACTCATTTTTTTCTCTTCACGTAACATACAGCAAGATACCATCAGAGGTTAGAGGAAGAGTAATGATGCTTTCTTAGAGTCCTGCAGGTGAAGAGCTGCTTACTCTTACACCCTCTCCACACTGTGCATGTGGAAGTAGGAGGTACAGCATAACTGAGATGTTACAAGAACTGAGAAGCAGGCACGTGAAAAGATGCAGTTGCCTGTCTCCAAGTAGTTTTGTTCAAAGGCGCAGCCATGGGGAGAGATCCTCACCTGTGCTCTATATTGCTGGTACAGCTGCAGCTGAGAGCAGCTTATGGAAATTATCAAAACTAATGCTGTAAGGGTAAATAGCCTGGTTGTTAGTACCAAGCCCACAGCAGTGTCCTCTTTCAGGCTGGTGAATCATAAATTAATTTAGATTGGAAAAGTCCTTTTAAGATGATCAAGTCCAACTCTGAACATGGCCAAGTCCACCACAAAACTGTGTCACCCCCACAGTCAGTAGGTGTTTCCTGATGTTCATTCGGTGTCCTCTGTTAGTGTCCAGTGCCTCTGGTCCTGCCACTGAGTACTGCTGAAAAGAGCCTGGCTCCATCTTCATACGCTCCCTTCAGGTGTTTGAGAATCCCCATGAGCCTTCTGCAGGCTGATCAGTGCCAGGTCTTTCACCTTCCCTCAAAGAAGAGGTGATTTAGTCCCTCATTATCTTAGTGGCTCTCTTGGACTTCTTCCAGCATGTCCGTGTTTCCCTGTACTGGGGAACCCAGCACCATACAGAGTACTTCAGGTGTGGCCTCACCTGTGTGCTGAGCTGAGGTGACGGACCACTCTCCTTAACCTGCTGGCAACTCTTCTATTAACACAGAAGAATAATTCTTGCTGGAAAGATCTTCTGACCAGGCCTGAACGTCTGTGACCCGCAGGCCTTGCCCCAGGCCAGGTACTGAAAGCAGCAGCTCAAATTATGTGCGTTGCCAGGTTTTTCATGTTTCAGCCAGCTCCACTCAAGGGAACAATCACTGTGGGCACTGCTTTTTCCATCTAGTGTATTTGGAACAATGAATCCTCCCTTCGCTGTGGATTAACAGTAGTAGCTTCAGTGGTACTGGACCCCCTCATCCAAAGGCAACCTAATTTCCAGGTTGGGGTTTGTGGGTTTTTTGTCTTAGATCAACTTACTCTCCAGTTTGGTAAAGTCATGTTGTTTTCTGAAATCCATGACCACCCCACCCAGCTGGGCTTCTTCAGACACTATCCTATAAGGATCTGTAATCAATAGGAGGTTGGCTCAGCAGCAGCCACAGCTCCTTGTCATCTCTTTCCTCTTCATGATTGATGAGAAAAGGATTTAAGGCCTGTCTGCTCATGAAAGTGACATTCTTCTGCAATCTGAGGATAGGCAGAATAGAAACAGTGAAGAATCATACAAAGAGCCTAAAGATAGCGTGTTCGTTTCTGACAGTACGCTGAAAAACGTCTCATAACTGGCGAATTATACAATACTTACGACGGAAAATTGACCACAGGCACGTAATGCAGAAAGTATTCTGAGGTAACACTTGTCAATATATAATATTAAGAATGAGAATTGTTTCACAGAATCACAGAATGATAGAGATTGGAAGGGACCATCTAGTCCCACCCCCCTGCTAAGAGTAGGATCACGATAATTTCAGTACTACAAAGAGTTTAAATTTTACGCTGCTTTGCTTAAAAAAATCTCTACCTATGTACAATAAATTAAAAGCCTGTACTGCCACTCCTGTAGTGTGTAGGCTGCTTCCAAAATATCATTTACATGGCTTTTCCAGTTCATAGAAATGTTAGCACTGCAGCACTTGCAATTCAAATATAAACTATTACTGCAATGGGGACCCATTCAGTTCTGTTTTAATAGCAATGCAGAGCATGTCAGAGGGCTTTTCATCTCACGTGTGCTCTTAAAGGAGGGTTTTTAGAAGGATCTGTAAATAGAAAGGACAGGATTAGAGGAGATAGATATGTTTTAGATGCAAGTCTGCAGCAGAGATGCTGCATTTATCTTTTACCCATGACTGATGCATGTATCTCGTACAGGCTTTGCAGCCCTTGAATTAGAAGTCTAATTTAAAGTCATGCAAGCAGATGCTGTGGAGTGACTAAGGCAGCTATGTAGCTTGGCATAAAAACTCAATGAAAATTGCAGCTGAACAGCTGACCTAATGAAACAGTAAAAAACGGGTTTTGTAGAAGGCACCGTATGGGTGTAAGATGTTTCTGCACCCTCAACTGCCAGTTTTCAGAGCTGAACAGGTGAACTTCCACTGATACAACAGCAATCTGATAGCAGGATTACAAGGTAAGGGGACAAATGAAAAAGGTGCAGCCATTCATGACTTTCCTGACAAGGTTTAACTATTAAATCCCTTTGTCGTTTGGGTTTATGAAACATGGGATTTAAATCCAAACTTGTGATGGGAGCTGGACATGGTTCAAGTCAGCCTTTCTTTTGGGAGTTCCTAAGTTCATGAAAAAAACCCAAACAACCCAGTAGCTGCTTCTGCCTGTCCCGAGACATCACTGTTTTAATGTCAGTGGCTCTACAAATTCAGACTACATGCCAAGCCATATCACTTTAGTTATTAAGACTTCAAAGTAATACTTCCCATTATATTTTGTCCCTGTTACCAGTGTAAGAAATGACATTTCTCTCTCTGCCTGTGCTAGCAGTCCAGTTCCTCACGTGAATGCTGTTTTCTGCTCTGTATGTTCACTCCCTGTAATTATTCCCGTTGGATAATTACCAGCTCTGCTCATGTTTGCACACTTACCTCTAGCTATCTTGCTGGGATATATTTTCTGAAATGGCTTGAATTCATCAGGTGGGGGAAAATCTTCCACAGAATGGAAAGTAAATTTAGATTCAAAGTCATCTGGGGAGTGTGAAGGAAACAAACATTTGTTAGCCAGAGAGATACTCGAAAAAAACATGATTTAACCAACTGCAACAAGTGATTTTAGTGTTAAAAGCTGACTCCTTCTTCCCTGGAATTGGTAAACCATCACGATGTGTACCTCTGTCAGCCAGCCAACCTTTCTGGCTTAATTGCCGTAGAGGTGCTCTGGGCTGCTCTGCAAAGCCATTTTGCTTAAGCAGGAATGAACGGGCACTTCATCAGACCACAGTTAGCAGTCTTCTGCTCTGTAAAACTGAAGCCATTAAGTGTCCGTGAACCAGTTTTGAGAACAGGAGTCTAACACTACAGCAGCATTTCAGAACAACCTTTCCTCAGCTACAGGATGATTCAAAACCTTTGTGGAAAAGCCTGAACTTTCTCTCATTGTGGAAGATTGTACGAAAACGCTGCTAACAGGTGTAGTTTCACTACCCTGTTACTGCCATGAGAAAGTCTCAGATATTTTAAATGTTTTTAAGGTCTGAGACACACGTGAGCTTCTGTGCTAGATCATTAACTAATTCAGGCCATATTACCAATGATGTGCGATATTCCATTCTTAAGTGGTGGGTAGGGCTCATGACCTGTTGTCCAGGCTGAGACTCCAGACTTGCTCGTAAGTTCAGTTGTTGGTGATCTTGCTGGCGGCTGTGGAGGTGTAACCAGCTTCCCAGCACCTTAGAAAGAAGCAAAAGGCCAGCATCACTTTACAGACCTAACAGTAAGATTTTTGCAAAAGCAGAGTAAGTGTAGAAGGCATTCAGTATTTGGGGCAAATTAGTCCTCATTGGGAGCTCAGGACCTGCTCTGCTACAGACACACACCTGCCACCGCAGGAGCAAGAAGCCTGCAGTCTCAAACCCTCCTTCCCAGATCAGCGTCTGAGAGCCACAGATTTCAGCTGTGTGAGAGGTGCGTCCAGCAGCGAGAAGAGCCTGAGCTCTGGCACACGCCATGGGATCCGCAGGAATTCCGACCACACCGGGAACATCATCCCTCCCGACAGGCTCTTCCTCTGCAGCTCTACAGGCACAGCTCGGTCAGCCTTGGGTCTCACCTGCGGCCCGGCCGGGTCTCCTCCTCCTGGTGTCCGCCGTGGGTTGGGGGGTGCCGGGGGTGGGAGGA
>VZRI01012842.1:539138-610175 GCA_013397515.1 Upupa epops
GGCGGTGGGGGGAAAGGTAGGGCAGGTTTGACGGCAGCTGGAGGCGGTGGAGGGGGCGCGGGCAAGTTAGGCCGGCTGGGCCGAGCGGAGCTGGGTGGCTCTGGGGCTTTCTGCGCTTCGGCCGGTTGCGGAGCGTCACTGCCCGCCTTCCCCGCAACACCGGGCGGTGGGGCCGAGGGTCTGGGAGCTGCGGGTCGTCCTCCGGGAGGGGGCTGGTGGCCGGGCTTCCCGCCTGAAAAACAGGGAACGTGAGGTTTCCTTTTCACTCATCAGACGAGAGCCAGCGCTTCACCTTCCCCTCCCCAGCAGTTACTCCGAGTCATAAATTCTCCCCAAAAATACCCAACAGGGCAACCCAGGTCTGCCAGGCTGTAGGATTCAGTGGTGCCAAGGACTCTGCTTAGGACTGCGAGACTCTGTGCTCTCCCTGCTCCTCACTTGCTGCAGAAAGAAGCGGTCTGAAGAGGAGGTGCTTTTCTGCACCCTTTGTAAGGGCACTTTGCAGCAGCCTCAGCTACCCTGCGCAGCCCACTGGCTGCTGAGGAGCCATCTGCCCGGGGGAATCGAGTCCCAGTGAAACAGCCACAAAGAACACGAGTGGATTGACACACACCTCCGTACATCCTTCAGACACCCATTTCAGACTAACAAATCCCCACTAGCATTACAGACATTTCAATCCCATAGATAAAAGTCCTGCCTCAAAGGCACTTGGTTCAGGGGTTTCCTTTTCAACACAAATGCTCCAAGACTCCTCGGCCCTAGAAAATGCATTTTTCTGAGTAAATGTCAAAAAAGGCACTGCATTCTATATTCACTTCATCTGATAGGCGTGGTCATGGCTTTAAGAACAACTCCAGCCACTGCAGTTGAAGCTACGTGAGGAATTCCACATAGGAGCAGCACTGTGCATCTTGCATTTGCTTTCCAGGAGAAAAAACCCTGCAGGTAAAGTGCTGTCTTTCCAGCAAATGCCTCCTTGGCTTTGTGCTGCCCGAGCAGGCACCAGCTGCCCAAGGGCACCAGAGGTCATTGCTATGATCTCCTTGATTCTGGCACTTCCGGAGATGAAAGCAGCAGCAGTGCTCTCACACATGCCTTCCTCCCATCTTTGTGAAATGACAGGCACTTTCTCTTTGAGGTCAATAAATTCTCTTGCTGGATCAAAGCTGTACTTTATACAATCCAGAGAGCAAAAACCTTAAAAAATGCATCTTTAAAGTTAACACATGAGGCTGTAGCACTGTAGAAGTACGTGCTAATGAAGGGAAGGAAGTAGACTTCTTTGTGCTGGTTTGTAAGCTCACGTTTCAATACTGTATTCAAGGCACAATTCAAAGTTTATGGAAAGTGAATGTAAAATGAATGTAAAAAGTCTCTGTTCAAACTCTGAACAATCTATTCAATCTCCTTCCTACCTGGTATAGGGAAAGCTTATTATTTAGAATTTAAGGAATAAAGCACCTGAGATCTTGAAGGAGTTCAAGCACATTATTAATTGAGTCTTCTGTGGTTACATGATGAATTAAGGACTCAGAAAAACCCCCAGTAAAAAGCCATCTCTCAAGCTAACCCCGAAGTACTTTACTTTCATCCCAAATCACGCTTCCCTCCCATACAAATGCAGCCCTTACCTGACATGTCCCTTTGGCCTGCTGGTCTGAGAACAGGAAAGCCACCAGCAAATAAGCCTCCCAGAGGTGGCTGTGAGCCACCTCTATTAGCGGCTGAATTAACGCCATCTCTGTTAGGTCCTTTGGATTCTGTTAAAAAGAAAAATAAATCAGTTTTGAAACATCATTGCAGCCCTGCCCTCAGGCTGCCAAGAGCCAGCACCCACAAACAGCCAAGAGCCAACGTTTCCCTCACTGGGCAGGCTCAGCAAGTAAAGTTAGTTAATACAGTAAGCTGCCATCACTCTCTGACCCAAATCTTGGAGCACAGAACCCCCCGGTGTGTCCTAATTTCACACGGATGACACTAGCAAGAAGTTGGGCTAGACAGTGTTATGTTTATGCTTCCATGGCTTTTTTTGCTCTTTTTATCTAGTAAGGAACAACTGTCTTGCCAGAGCGAACAATTCCCACTCAAATAATTACTTTATTGAGAAACTCTCAAGGATTTTCTAACCTGTGACTTGTCTGGAGCAAGGAATGCCTGCTCAGGTGATTCCCAGTTACAGGCTTACTATGAATCACAGAATTATTGAGGCTGGAAAGGACCTCTAAGATCATCAAGCCCAGCCTGTGACCTGACACCACATCAGCTAGACCATGGCACTGAGTGCCATGTACAGTCTTCTCTTTAATGCCTTCTGAGATGGGGACTCCACCACCTCTCTGGGCAGTCCATTCCAGTGTCTCATCACCCTTACCGTGAGGAAGGGCTTCCTAACATCCAACCCAACCCTCCCCAGGCACAGTTTCAGGCCCTGCCTTCTTGTCCTATGCCGGTTGCCTAGGAAAAGAGCCTGATCTCCACCTGACTACAACTTCCCTTCAGGTAGTTGTGGAGAGGGAGAAGGTCCCCCCTGAGTGTCCTCTTCTCCAGGCTAAACAACCCCAGCTCCTTCAGTCTCTCCTCATCAGACTTTCCCTCCAGTCCCTTCACCAGCCTCATTGCTCCTTTGGACCTGCTCAGCACCTCCATCTCTTTCTTGAAGTGAGAGGCTCAGAACTGCCCCCAGTACCTGAGATGAGGCCTCACCAGTGCCCAGTACAGGGAGAGTTGTCCCCCTGAAGTGTGACTTGATCACAGAGCAGGATGTAAGTTCCCTCTCAGCATCCTAAAGCCATATGAAGTCCTTTGCTGAACTTAAAGCCTGTCCTTCCATTTGAAAAAGCTGCTGTAGACCTCTACAACTGAGGATTCAGCAAAGCTCATCCCGGGGCTTCACTCAGGAGCACACACTCACTTTCAATCTGCGGTGCACTGCGGTCATTGATCTGAGTCACTTTTCGTAAGCGAGTTCCCTGCTGGATGTCAGCTAAGAGCGCGTTCCGTGCATTTTGCTCTTCCTTCCGCAGTTTTGGTATCTCCGAACTTGTCTGTTGACAGCAAGAGCATTCGGTGTGAGGTACAGACACACATTCATGCTTAGAAAGGACAAAAGCAAACACAGAATAGAAGCTGTGAAATAAACCACCCTTGGCCCCCTTTGGGTTGAACCGAAAGGAAACAGCAATCAGTTGTACAGGAGGCAGAGAGGCTGAAAGCTTCAATATAACTCAAATCTAATCCTAGCTGTGCTAACACTATCGGAAGGAAACGATGAGACTTCATGCTTCCCTGAAATGTGATCTCCTGTTTGGCTGTTTATGGTCTCTGCCCCACATCTCCAGCTCTGCCCGCCCTGGTAGTCAGCTCTTTTGATGCTGTTTATGCTTTATTATGTGTTCCCTTAGAATAAACATCTTCTTTAAGTCCACTTTGCCCTAGGATAAACGATGGCTAAATGCACTTATGTTTGAACATGATCATCAGCTAACTTAGTCTTTCTGTGTACTGGGGATTTACACCAGTTTAAGTATTCCTATTAAAAAATGAAGTAAGATTCATCTTTAAGAAGTTTGGACATTTTCACTTCCCCGAAGCAGATCTAAACCAGCAAGGCTGTTATTTCTAACCCTCTCTGTTGACAGAGAGATCTAATAGAGGAGAATCTTCACAACCCAGAAGCCACGTGCTGCATGTGTCCACAGCTACTGCAGATGCTCATAGGTTAACGTCTTCCTAAAGAACAAAGACCACAAACCTTTCCTTAGCTCTTAATTTTAGCATCATAGCCAGAATAAAACAGAACAGCACTGTCGCGCTTCAAAACCCCCAACTCGCCAACTGCATTTTTGAAAGTAAACTAGAAACTTGAAAATAGGTGCCGAGCTGCTGAACAAGTAAGATGTGTAACTTGCTAGTCCCAAATAAAGCATTGCCCCGCTATGACTTGCCTGGTGGTTGGTTTTGTACTCAGAAAAAGCTCCGAATCTAAGCTGGCTTCACAGAGCCTCACTAGATGGCACTGCAGATCGCTGCCAGCGCATTCCTGACACCTGATGCAAACCCACAGATTTACCCGCTTGTGACTGTCGCTGTAACCAGCTATTACTGTAAAGTACAAGAAAACCTCTTCTCTGTTACACAGTTCGAAACAGAGCTGCCTGCTTTGACACTTGTAGGACTGTGAGCCCCACCACCCACTAGGACAACCCAGACGAGCTGCCTGTGCCAGCTGTGTCAGACCACCTACCAGCCAGAAACGATTTCCACTCCCGTTTTCCCTAAGTGGACAATACTTACTGTGAAAAAAGGGAATACCATAACTGGAACAAGCGAGATTCCCCTTCTCACAAAAGCTTTTTATCAGTATCTTCCACTTCACACCTCTCTACTGCCACTACCTACTCTGCTTTAGCGGGACAACCAGGATCTGGAGTGATCTGATCCAGACCTGTGTTTAAAATTAGTTCCAGCAGCTGTCTTTTCCTTTCCGGGCTCAAGTGTCCGTATATTCTACCAGCTGTCCACTCCATCACACCGATCGAGCTCTCTAAGCAGATAGGCTATTGGAATATAAAGCCTGGATATCCAAATAGCCATTGGGCTAAAACACCCCACTTGTGTCAACTGACATTTACAAGTGACTCGTGATTTGCTACCACTTTAACTTGGTTAAGATATTAATTTGCTCATGATTTATAGAGTTAGAAAGCAGAGACACTGTTCTGCAGACCCTCGGTGCAGCACAATAAGCTGCCTTTCTCTTACAATAGGTCTACTTCTCTTACAGTAAGTCTAGAGAAAAAAGAAAAACATCCCATGGCCCAGCTATTTCTCCTTCCTCCTCAGGTATACAAGAGATACACTCTAACATGCCCAGCCCCGTGGACTCGGGTGATTGCTTAGCTGCTGAATAGCTTGATAGGGATTACTCCTTTTGCTATCAGCACCTGTCCTTATAAAAAGTCCCTCCCCAGTTTTCACCATCAGTGATAGAAATAAACGTTTCAAAATCTGCAGGTGACGACTCACACTGGCAAAGAAATGAGTGAGGACAGCACCGTGGTAGAGAGAGATGCAAAGCACAGCAAACAGAGGCCGTTTGAAAAGAACAAACCAAAGCAGGCTCCCCCCACTGCGGGAAGGAGAAGGCGAGGGGAGGGCAAAGTGAGGGGAGGGAAGGCGAGGGGAAAGGGAAAAAAAAAGAAGAGAAAAAAGAAAAACAACATAAAAGAAAAAAGGAAGATGTGCAATATACAAATGGACAACTGAAAATGACTGGATGAAACGTTCTGGTCAGGGGTCTGACAGGGAACCCTGTACTCAGAGCACCTCAGCTTGAACCTGGCACTGAGCTCCAGCAGTAAGTCCTCATAAGCAACTGTGCCCGACCTCCACAGCACTTGGCAAGATATCCTTTCAGAAAAGCTGCTGGCCTCACACAGAGCTCCTTGCTGATTGTAGTGGGTGGTAGCTGGGGGTTCTGAACAGTTTCTTCCAGTTCCAAGTTCTGTGAAAGGGGGTAATTTTGTTCAAGAGAACAAATCTGTTGATACTGTATAGATCAACCACACAAGGTTTGGCCCTGAGTAACTACCGTCTTAACACCTTAAAATCGGCTATATCAGGGAGATGAAAAGCTGAGAGACCTTTTAAGGAAAGCGGACTGAAATGCACGGCAGTGAGCTCTACTTCTGGGTGCAATACTGCTGTGATACCCGCATCACCTTGAGAAAATCACTTCACATCTTGCAAGACAGATGGGAACAACGACCTACCCTCTGGGCTCCTATAACCCTTAAAATATTTAAAAGGCATACGTGCTCGGACACTGAAATGGGCTGTAAATGCTGAAGGCACCAGGCATTTGAAAAAATTTGTGGTAGCACTATTATCTTTCGGATGTTGAAGAGCACCTCTGCTCACCGAAAAGGGGAAATCCTCTGGACTCCAGGTAGCTGAAGTGGCAGAGGATGCGTACACTGTCCCATAAACGGGCTGTATTTACTCTGAGTTTTAGATATGCTCTTTACTGGATTAGCAACATCCTTCAGGTTAACACAGATCTTCACAAACACGATACCTGCAGCACAATGCACCTCCAGCCTCCTGGAGAATCCAGTAGCTGGGCACTTGTGGACTTTTGTTTCAGAATAAATCCATCAGCTGATGAGAAAAAAGGATCCAGTACTTCAGCTCTGCAACAGGTAAGAGCCAAAAGCAAGACAAAGCAAAGCAAGACTCCACCCAAAGCACTCCCTTCTATTTCAGAGAACATACGGTATTGAATATTGATACTCTGAACGTGTAATGAATTTTATCATCACCCTCTCCTGGTCTTTTTATAGGAAATATTGGAAAACACAGCAGCACAGAAAACTCATTTAACCGAGCTAGATAAGAAAACTGAAATAAAGAAGTCAAAATACAGTTCGCTTGTCCCTCGCTCTCTGGTGAGACACACGCTGATAAAATAAACCCCAATAAATCCATCTGACAAGCAGTGTTTTATTGTGGGCAGAGATCTCTCTCTTTTGCTGACTGTTCAATTTATTTCTATGAATCTGGTGTCAATCAGCCTTCTCCAAGTTTTTTTCCTCTAAGCAAGCAAGAGCACTGTTATTACGAGGAGGGCTTTAATGCAGAGATCCAACACAGTGTGCAGAAGCAGAGTGTGAGGACAGCCCTCAGCAGACCATCACTTACTTTCTAGTTTGCCCTGCACAGACAGGGATTGAGGCAAGGGATCTCCCCAATGCAAATGCAACTCATCAGGTTTTAAGGAAGGGACAGACATTGCAGCAAGTTAAGAAAGATGGACAGAAAGCTCAGGGATAACGGGATAGTTGGTCCCAGAGGCATACATAATGAACAAGATTAACTGAGCCAGCCTTGGCCTTCTCTGGCATCCGAGATGACATGATTTAGAGACCAAGCTTAAACTAAGAAATGCAAAAGAAGTCTCCAAACACAGCAGTGGACAATGAAAACCAGCATGGAGAACAGTAGACAGGGCAAAACGGGCAATAGCCACATGGGCAACACAGTCAGAAATGCCACAGTGCCAGGTAGGGCCAGAGAAACCGCATCATCGGCGACAGGCAATGGAAGCACCTCAATCTTAACTCAAGGACCTGCAAAGCATTAAGGAAGAGCCAGAACAAATGGGAATATAACAAACCTTGCCCCGCTCCCCCCAGTATTTTTCCCATATTAACAACAACTGCTGTTCTGGTGTACATAAATACCAACCATTCAGGAAGGAGGACAATAAGGTGAAGCTAGCTGTGCGACGCCGTCCATACATCATGTCAGAGATGGCTAGATGTATCAAGGGGAAAACAGAGCTTATTTGAGGTTAGTAAGTCATTTGAGGAAGGATGATGAGTGTTCTCACTGCCCATATGGTGTAGAGTAAGGCTCTCCAAGGAGGAGAGTACACATGAAGAGACAATGACTGGGTCCCCATTCATTCATAACGCTCCTTTGAAGGAAAGTTGGTGCTCAGAACAGCCTTGTACTGATACTCAGACCTGGAGTAAGGGGCCACAACCTGCTAGAATACCCGTCTAGGAACACTGATGATGAAAAAGAGGGGGCTAAGAATAGGGTAGGTCTGCTGGCAAGCAACTTACTCTGTATCTTCCTTCCACTTAACTGCAAGACGCTGACCACAAGTGCTCCATATGGAGTTCCTTGTGCCCATTGGGACTTAACACATTTAAATGAAGTCCACTCCTAAAATACAGCATCTTTTTCAGAATCTAAATCGACATGACAAGAAAACTGACAGTGGTATGGCAGAACATTCCAGCTAACAATGCCATAATATTTTAATTAAAAGAATGAGGTTGTTTTGGAATAAGGTAGATGAAGGAAGATGACCAGAAATCTCAGTGTTGGTCCTGACATAGCATAGGGTTCTAAAGGTAGCCCAGCATGACATCTGAAATGCCAGAGGAACTCATTGTCCCCAGGTGAATGCACTATTACCAGATTAGGATTATGCTAGCAACTCAGGACTTCACATCTGCAGCAGAAGCAGTTCACCAGCAAGCAAGAGCACTGTTATTACAAAGAACTCTCAAACCAGCAGCTGCAGCGTTCCCTGGGAACGTGCCAAGAAATGCAATAGCAACAAAACCCAGGGACTTATTAAAATAATAAAATAAATGCAGTCTCCAGCAAGTGATAAACAGAAGTACAACAGAGAAAACCACCGTCATCCCTGTGGCATTACTTTACGCGCAATCGGGTGCAGTTTCACTCATGCACTACCATGGACAAAATAATCAGAACAATCCCCTCCTTCCAGCTTAAGAATAAATGCAACAAGTCTCAACATCCAAGCATGTGACTTCTGATGTTATAAACTGATGTCAAACTTCATTTATGAAGAAGCTTGTGAGATCTGGTATGTGCGAGCTTCGGTTCCTCTATTCACAGCAGACCTCTGATCTAAAGCTTTTTAATTACAGGAAACCTCGCCGTGGCGCAAGGCTCCACCTGCACAGTCCATCACGAGATCAGAGCTGCTTCTTGTGTTCCTGCCGTGCAGCATAGGATGAAACTAACTCTTAGTCTACCAGGATAAATACAGCAATCCCTCAGCTTCCTAGCAAGCTGAGCTTCAAACACTTCTCGTGCAAGAGCTCACTCGCCAGCCAGCTTTTCTGAGGGAGCCCACATGAGGGGACCTGCCAAATAGCCTTCTGGCAGCTAACAAATTCAGTGTTTCAAGAGAAGGACAGGATCAGCATTTCATGATTCCATCTGCACTCAGCTCAATAATGATTAACCACAATCTCTGCCTCCCTTGCACAGAGTTCTGCAATCTGAACCTGCCGGGTTGAAAAGGTCATCGAGCGCTGCGTATACTCCCATAGGCTGTGCCTACATCAGCCTTATTCCTCAGCCTCTAGCATGGGAAGTATTGTGCAAAAAGTTGTTACGGATCTCTTCCTGGTGTTTCAGCCACCGCCTAGTCCTGGCATTAGTCCCAAATAACGAGGCATTTCAGTGTTAGCAGGGCCCAGAGCCTGCTCTGAAATAGAATCTACCTGCCTGAAGTGTTCCAGCAGGCTCAACGGCAGGCAACAAAAAACCAGCACAGTGAGCGCTGCTCTCTTCTACATCTATATTCCAGTGCTCATGTCAACCACCACCAGTAATCAACGCCACTGCATGCAATAAAGCCACCTTCGTTTTATGTTAGCACTGCTCCACCGGGTAATGCAAATCTTGTATAGCTCATGGTTCAATTGCTCCTGCTACGTAACAGAGCAGTGGGGCTTATTAACAAGGGTGTTCTTAGGGTTTTCCAGTGTGGGCTGCTACATCTCTGTACCTGAATGGAAAATACAACAGCAATGATTTGATGATTTATACCTGCTGAGCCGTTTAGCTTTTCTGTGGGTATTCGATTTTCTGACACCCACATTTTCAAACATAAATTCTGCCTGTTCTTTTAGTGAAAGAAAATGGGCAGCACCAGAAGGCACCAAAATAGAGGCAGTTTAGAATCAAAACTACTCCCAAAGCGTTTCCCAGCTGTCCAGAAAGATCCCAAGTCAGATACTAAAAATACCCCGAGACTGGCTTCAAAAAACCAACTTTGAACTTCACCTTCTTATATCCGAATTTCTGGGGTTCCTATTTCCAAGATTTCCCCAGCATCAATCAAAATAGAAGAGGAAATTCTTACACAGATGAGAAAACCTGAGGCCCTGACTCTGCAGTGAAAATGTCATCAGCGGCACAAGGCTGAAAAGGCTGCTGTAGGAGCCGGAGACACTACTGCCGTTGATTCTGTCTGTCTACGGAGCAGTGTCCCCTGAATGGCAAGGGCTACTATGACCCTGTGGTCCCTTTCAACCCTGACCGATTCGATAACTTCTTCCTAGTGAGGGTGACAGGGCACTGCAGGGGGCTGCCCAGGGGGTTTGTGGAGTCTCCTTCCCTGGAGACGTTTGAAACCTGCCTGGACTTGGTCTGGGAGATCCTGCTGTGGCAGGGGGATTGGACTAGATGGTCTTTCAAGGTCCCTTCTGATCCCTGATGATTCTAAGTTTCACATTTCTCTCACCCAAGTAAGCATATTCCTTCCTTTCTGCTCTCCTAGTTCTCACTACACCAATAAGGCAAACAACCTCCCGGTGCTACTTTACTGACTCTATTAATTAATACTCTGATTACTATTAGATTAATAATCTAATCCATTGTGATTTTGGGGGTTAATTCCCATTCTAAGGCTTTGATAATAAGAATCCTAAAGAGAATGAAAATATTTCTTAAACTCCACAAACCTACGAATCATTAGACAAACACCTGCACTGAACACAGCGCAACCCAGCAGGGCTGCAGCACATCTACAGTTCCTTCAAAATCACATTTTAGTGGGTGATGACTGATGACAAATGTAGGAATTCAAATGGACAGACAAAAGCTGCCCAGCAGCGAGCAGCCTCCCTGGTACCTGTGAAGGGAACATGGCTTATCAAAGCAGAATTATCTCTTGATCCCCTCCTGGGAGATTCACCAGAGGCAATGTTTCATCAGTATCAACTGCAGCAGGAACCCCGACAAAGCCAAACGAACCAGAAAGCATCATATGCCAAGCTAAACGGTAAAAGGGGTAAAATAAACATCACCCCCAATATCAAATTGCCAGAGCTTTAGAATAAACACCCCAATACCTCCTTCCTGAGCTCCCTTTATTAGCATGAAGGGGAAAAGGGAAAGAGAAAAGATCCATAAGCCAGCACCAGAAAATATACTGGGACAGGGTTTTGTTCTGCATACTCAACCCTCTCATCTTTATCTCTGACCCCCAGAGAACAGGCATTTGGAGATACGGGCAATCAATCCCATTAGCTATATTAACATTTTGACTCGGGTACCTACATCTGCTACTGCAGACACCCTACCAGTCCCTCCTGGAAATCCCACTTTGTTTCCTTTTAAGTAGGCTCCAGCAGCTTTGCAGTTGGTGAGCAGGAAAGGCTCCCAGCATGTCTGAAATACCATCCCCAAACCTTGCCTCAGCTTCTGTGCGGAGACTTCAGTACCAGCACTTACGGAATAGCTGCAAGTCCAACATCTCTGAAAACAGTAGGAGAGAATCTAACTTTCTTCTAAGAGGGAGTTAACAGAAAACAGCCAAGTGCCAACAGCGCTTGGGATTTCGATGAAATAAGGACTGCAAAAATCACGTGGCTCTGTGGCTAACAATATTAACTGAAAAAAGTGTAGGAATAAAGAAAATGTGATCATTACTTCTGCTAAAAATCACAGTAATGATGAGGCTGGAAAAGACCTTAAAGATCATCCAGCCCAACCTAAAACCAACCAAGTAACCCTAAACATCTGACATCTAGCTCATGCCACTCAGCACTTCATCCAGCCTAACCTTGAACACCTCCAGGGACGGTGACCCAACCACCTCCGTGGGCAACCCGTTCCAAACCCGGATCACTCTGTCAGTGAATAACCTTCTCCTAATGTCAAGTCTAAACCTCCTGCGATGGAGCTTAAGACTGTGACCCCTTGTCCTGTCTCCAGTGTCCAGGGAGAAAAGACCGACCCCCGTCTGACCATAACCATCTTTCAAGGGAAGTACAGCTATTATCCATCTAGTTGGAAAAGCAAGACAAGTTGATGGTACCCATGCAATGGCATCATGCAAACGGACAGGACTGTAGAACCTCAACGTGTGCACAGATGTTTCTCTTTTAACATCAACCAAGTCAGCTAAACTAAACTAAAACCGGACTGAACTGCTAACATGTAAATTCTACTCTGGTTTGATTACACGCGCGTAATAAAAATCACAGTGCTGTTTACTTTAGAGCATTTCCAGGTGTTGGCTAAATGAAGCCTATTTGTTTTGAGAGTTTTCCTCGAAGCTACGTGCCTGGTAGAGTTTTTTCATCCTCCAAGAAAGGATTTAGCAGCTGTAACAACAGCTGGGCACTTCAGCAGCTGTAAAAGACAGATGCCAATTTCTAGAAACTAGTTTCTTAGTAGAAGAAAATACAGTCCTTCCCAAGCTTTCATGGAGTCCCCAATTAGGTGATTTCACCCTGCAACTTGGCATCATCTGGAAACCTGACGTTTGTACTGTGCTTCTGCTGAACTCGCCAAGAAGACTGCAGACCTGCTCAGAGTTAGCCCTCTCTCACTCGTTTCTGTGACAGAAAAGGCAATGTTTAGCCAGATTATTTACGAAGTCTCTATACTGGTTTATATGCTCTGTTTGTGTCACTGAAAGCAGGCTTTAACATCAAACGCTCACGAGAAATAGGTTCATTTGCTTCCTATCACCAAGACAAACCTGACCCTAAGGTCTGTAAGCTTTGTGCACAGATGATCACATTTGAAACAGAATGATCTAGCTAAAATGCACAAACACAGTACAAGCCCTCTTGTGTCAAAGCCCTCTCTGGGTAGCGGCTTTAGTTATCAGAAAAGGAGGGGAAACAGAAAACTTGTTCATACTAATCCTTGTTGGTCTTAACTTTCTCAGCCATTTACAACTGGAATATGTTAGAGGACTCTCAAAATGGCTCTGGAGACTTTACTGAGCTACATTGATTAGGATCAGAACACTCGCAGCTTCTGTTGACTTTATCTGCAGTTGTGAGCATTAATCGCTCATAGAATTCATCCCACTTCTCTCCAGTATCCACGTCTAAGTTGTGTACCAGCCCAGAGGAGTTTCTAATTGAACAAACTGCTGGTGGTGCTCACAACCAAACCAGAATAATGAAAGGAATCAAGCACTGTTATTTCAGATATGCCTTTATCTTCCTCCTCTGTGTCTCCACAATTCACGGTGAGCTTTACTCAGGAAAACACGTAAGGAAACCTCCTTCTGGAAGATGATAACATTGAGAACATTATCAACTAAAATCAACAGACCTTCATGGGAGCAAAACAGGCAGAGATGCCAGAGAAAACAGGGGAGAAATACTGTGCTTAAAAACATGGAGAATAATGTGAAGCACTGCTGTTTTGCTGCAGGGACTAGCCCGGACTAAGCAGGTACAGTAGTGACAGAAGAACAGATCATAAAAAGTCCAGAGAGATTTTATATCGAACACAACCATGCCAGGAGTCACCATTTCAAGAATGGTCTACGACTTTCAGTGCAGAAACAGGCTGGGATTCTATGACTGCAGAGCACCAGAACAATGTAAACATGTTTTTTTCTGTGAGTGCAGTAATTGATTGTGGAGGTATGGAAATGTAATCCCTGAAACTCCACTCTAAGCGTCTTCCTCTCACTGCAGATAATGCCGGCAGAGCACATGTTCTGCTTCATGCCACACAGAGTAATGATCTGTCACAGGCAGTAATTGCTCCTGCACACGTATAGAAGCATACTCTGCTGCTTCCCCAGGGAGGCAGCGTGTGCTGCGAAGAGCAGCACCTACCACCAAACGCTGCGAGTCTTCACAGAGAAGCTGTAGGGAAGAGGACGAGGAAACGAACGCTTACCACCCGCACATAATCAATAAAAACTGAGCGACCTGCACATTATCAATAAAACCCAAGGTCCCTGTGGCTGGAGAAGTACTCACTAAATTATCACCATGAGCACTTTAAGGCAATTACCTGGACATTTTTGATCCCGCAGCCCTAGCAGAAAAGGATTTCTGAGCGTGCACCCCAATATTTATTTATTTACTTATAAACTACACACAAGTGTGACTCGAGTTCCAACGCTGTCTTCCTGCATCCCAGGGGATCACCTCATGCACTCTGCTTTGGAGATCACTGCCCTAATGAACAGAAGAACCGAAGCCAGCCAAACAAGACTCTGCCCCAGACGCTTGCTGTGAATATCACACCAACATTCGGGGGGCTCTGAGGTGGCTAATGCAGCCAAGCTTTTGCTAACACAGATGGAAAGTCTGTCTTACCAGGGGCGGTGGTGGAGGGGGCCCTCCTGAAGGTGGTGCAGGTGGTGGAGGAGGTGGAGGAGGAGGTGGTGGTGGCGGCGGCGGCGGCACAGGCATCCTTCAAGATTTCGAGCTTCCGACAGTTATGAAAAAGATAGCCAAAGTCTATGTCCTTGAGGGGAAGGAAGGGAAGAGAAATAAAAGTGGGGAAAATGAAAGGAAAGAAAGAAGAGGAATATGTTTATACACTGTAAGTTGAAGATCAGCCAAATTCCTAGTTCTCGGCAGACGGAAGATTTTTATACTGCACTGCTTCCAAAACTACAGTACAGACTGCCTCGTTATACTCGTCTGATGACAACATTCATCTAAAGAGCAAGCTAACAGATCTGGACAAGCGCCACGAATACCAAATGCATAGATGCCAGCCTGTCCAGCTAATCTAGGAGCCCCGAAATGCAAGGCTGCGGAGAACAGACCACAGTCAGCTCTATGTAGACCCTCCTGCTGGGCCACAGACTCTGTTGGCTTTAAACCAGAGATTTGCTGCTCTAAGGACAGAGTAAGGAACTCCATTAGTTTCACTGGACTTGCTCCAACGTTGAGGAAAACTTTAAAAAAAAGGGAAAAAAGAGAGTATTGAACAATAAATTAAGAAATCAAAGCTGCTGTTATCAAGTGACAACACAGACGGAGCAGGCATTTCAAGAGTTAGTCACACACGTATTTCCCCTGCCATTTAAAATCGTTAACTTCTCACGACTGTTTAGCAATACACTGAAGAGGAAGACATGGATATGCATTTTGGAGGGGTTTTGGGGTTTTTTATGGTTTGGGTTTTTTAATCTCCTGCAGAATAACAGTGCATCACTCACTGATTTTCATCTCTAACCCAGCCCCCGGCATGACAGCCTCCTCTCAGTCTGAAGTCATCTGTAAAGTTACTTATCCTGTAATTCACCAGCAAAATTGCAAATGAGAGTACTAGTCAGTGTTGAAGACAGCCCTCTGCAAACAACACCTCTCTGATTTGGATAGTGACTCTTGGATAAACACCCTGAACGTTGTTTCACATCTACTTCTACATCCATTGTGTCATGACTGTCTCGTGAAGACAGACGTGCAGACCACAGCATGTGTCAAAAGCCCTTCAGTAGCACAGAACACAACAGTCACTGTTTCTTGGCTTTCTGTCAGGCCTCACCTTAGCAGGAAATGACAGGGATCTTGCACGTTTGCTCTTTATACCTCAGGAGATGACACCATGTCTTCCTATCTCCTCCAAGCATTTAGAAGCAGTTTACTTGTTGTAGTGTTTTCCTAGAAATGGATGTTCAGTTGAAAGGACCACAATTCACAGACCCTATTCACAGAATCATAGAATCATTTTGGATTAGGAGAGACCTTGAAAGATCATCCAGCCCTCAGGATCCTCCTGCCACAGGATCACCAAGACCAAGTCGCACAGGAACACATCCAGGTGGGTCCGGAACATCTCCAGAGAAGGAGACTCCACAACCCCCTGGGCAGCCTGTTCCAGTGCTCTGGTACCCTCCCTGAAAAGCGTATCTTGTAAAGTCCTTTCTCAGCTATCCCTCCTGTTGTAAAAGCAGGCACTCTATGCTTTTCCTGCCAGCTGAAACCTTTTGCTCAGGTAGTTCACAGATCACCTGTGTAAGCAGGAGGCATGAGACAGTTAAATCTGGAGAATTTCAAGCAAGAAGACAAGAGAGAAACGAGGCAAGTTACAGGCTTCAAGGGAATAGCCAGCTGTTTTGTCAGAGAGGCAACGAAGTAAAAATGTACCCACAGCTTTGCCCACTTCCTACCTACGGCATGCAAACAATACCCAGTAGATGCTGAGGATTCTCCTTCTGTATCTTGTAAAGTCCTTTATGGGAGATCAAAGTGAAAGATGCAGAGCTGCTGCAGCACTTACTCTCTCCCTTGAGAAACTGCTGTTGTCGTGGGCTGAGGCTGGGCCAGTCACAAGCCATGTGACAGATGCTGTCTGTTAGCCCCTCTCCCTCCACAAAAGGGGAAGAGAATGGGAAAAGGGAGAGAGACTTCTGGACTGGAACACTACAACAGCTTTAATGTAAAGAATGATGATACAACATATATAAACCGAATACCCAGTCCAGCCCCCTGGCTGGCAGTTGCATCACCATCACCGCTAACGCAGGTGCAGGGTAAGTCCCAGACTGGCCTCAGCAGGCAGGTATCGAATGCAGGAGCTGGAATCAGGAATGAATGGGTTTGGATCAAAGGTAGGTGGACAGAGTCCTCCTCAGACACCAGACATTGAGAAAGAGAGGCAAAGAGGGAAGCAGACAAGCCTGACCCTGGTGGTCTCTCAGCTTTATACCCAGTATGGCATACATGGTATGGAATACTCTGTTGGTGAGCGTAGGGTCACCTGTCCTTTCTGCTCCTCCCTGCTGGTGCAGCCTCTCACTGACTGCACCCCAACACGGCACACAAGATTGGCAGCAACCTTGGTCTCCATAGGAGCAAGCATAAGCAAGAGCCTTTCTGCACACCAGCCCCTGGTAGTAACTGCAAACATCAGGTGTTATCACCGGTGGAAGCAGACAGTCTGCTAGCACAGAAAGTGCAGTTAGTTAGACAACACGGAGCTGAAAAGTAAACTCACTGAACAGCATTAGCTCTGTGCTAACTCAAGCCAGGACAGCCATGCAAAGGACTGGTCTATCTAGGCACTCTGGATCAGTAGCAGGATCAGTTACAATTACTTTAATAACGGGTTAATGAGGCTTTCCAAGAAAGCTGGCACTGCAGCATCTCCACCACTCCACCCTCACTGCTGCCCTGTGCAAAAAGCTATTATCAGAAGATCTCTCTTTTCCTGGTGAAGTCATTCAAAAACATGGACATAAGGAGAATGAGCCTTCCCTGCTAATAATAAGCTTTGGGTCCTACCCTGCAATAGAGGCCTTTTGTCTTCGTTAAGGATTTAGATTGGGAAATATGCTCTTAGTCAAATTAGAAAAAAATACAGCCCACACTCCTTTGGCAGAGTGTGTGCGCGGCAGCAGGAGGTAAAGCACACTGGGGGCGAGCAGCAGTGGGAGAAAGGAAATGGGAACCAGCTCCTGGTATTTAGAAGGCACCATCTGAAATGCAATGAAGATGACTTTTCTGGCTGCCTCTCTCACCAGTGTCTACCTCAGCACCCTCTCCTCCAAGTGATGCAGCCTAAGTTCCAGGATCAGAAACTGGGTGGCCATCTTCATGCCAACATTCAGCACAGATGAAGTGTCTCCTTCACCATGTAACCCGCTCCCCTGTCCTGAATGCTCTTGTCCAGTGACAGAGGAGAAGAATGCATTTTGGGGTCTACAACACACAGCTCCTGAATAAAATGTTGGGGATGCCCTATAGTTTTCCTCCCATGCTGTTTCAATTCCTCTGCAAAGGAATTATCTTTTGTGTTTCTTTTGTCTCTCATCACAAATTCAGAGGCCGGATGCCCTGACCTTGGCATGCTTTTGTGCACGGTGCCAAGCTGCTATGTTTTTTATACTAGTAAAAAAATCACTGCATGAAGGAAGGGGATCACATCCAACAGTTGCATAATGAGCACGCCTGTTTGCACATAAGGGTTTTATTTGTTCACGAGGGCTCTGGGAAAAGGAGTGCTGTCTTTCACACAAGGAGACACTGACAGCAAAGGAGGACTGTAGATAAAGGTGGGCATCTTCAACCTAACCTACAATTAAAACCAACTGTATTGTAAAGCACCGGTTTAACTGTACCACGTGCTCATTTTAATACACAGGACTCGCTGTGAAAACCTCTCCTGTATTAGTGCACCTGTCTCACATGGTTTGTATGAAAGAAACATAGGGAGGACACCTTCAAATACCAACACATGGCATTTGGAGCCCTCTGTCCCTCGGTTAAAGGCTGTACTTCATTTGTCCCTTACCAGCCCGTGCCTTGCCCCCATCAAGTGGCTAGTTAAAATATGGTCTGCAGTTTAGGACAACAGCTTCAGAACGTGCTGGGGCTATGGATTTCACATCACAAGCTGCACAAAGGCTGAATTGAAAACAAAAATAAGATTATTGAGTTGTTGGGGTCTAATGTCTGGCAAGGGCCAGTCCAGAGGGAAATGCCATGAAGGACCCTTAAGGCACATGTCCTTTTTCCTCTCCTCTAAATACAGGTCTAATAATCCAAAGAGATGGTTCTGAACTATCCCTGAGGGGCAGGAATATAAAGATTCAGTTAAAATAGTTGGCAATAAGTGATGGGGTGAAGCCCTCATGTCAATTCTCCATTTCCTCAGGCACTGAGTAACGTAAATCTGCCCTTGTGTTCCACACCAGACAGCACAGAATCCGGCCCAACAATTGCAGAATTTATTTGAAAAAAAGAGAGAAAATCCCAAACCCTGCCTTTTCTAGTCCACCCTCCTACCAAAGCAAGGTTGGGCATGGCTTTTCAGTGCTTTTTGAAGTCTAATTTTAGGTGTCCCACATAATGTGACTGTACTGCTTCCCTTGGGAAGCTCTTCCATAGTCAAACAGCTCTTGTTCAGACTGGCTGACACTCAGCCTCATTTCACCTTTTCTCAGCTCGATGCCAGTTCTGCTCCACAGAGGATGACTCTACCTTATAACAAGTTATAACAGTTTCTCCAACCCCTCGGTATCAGCTCTGTGAGATACAAGCATTATATTTCAGGAGTACAAGGACTTGTTACAGCTGGAGCTGTTAAGCATTTTACCAGTCATCCTGTCAGTCAGTGAACGATCTTACTGTTCTCTGATCTCAAAACAATTGCTTTTTTCTTTGTCCTCTTGGAGAGGGTAATTCCAGAACTGGTAATTGCAGGTGTCACAGCTTGCTCCTTGCTTCTTCTCCAAGTGTTTCCTTGAATAACAGCTGGGTTTAAGAACAACACTGCAGCCCTCAATGTGGAATCCAAGCTCCAAGGAGGTGGTTGGGACCCCATCCCTAGAGGTGTTTAAGGCTGGGCTGGATGAGGCTCTGGCCAGCCTGGGATGTCCCTGCCCATGTCAGGGGGGCTGGAACTGGATGATCCTGTAGTCCCTTCCAACCCTGACTGATTCTATAACTTCTTCCCAGTGAGGGTGATGGGACACTGGATAGGGGCTGCGCAGGGGGGGTTGTAGAGTCTCCTTCTCCGGAGACAATTGAAACCCTCCTGGACTTGGTCTGGGTGATCCTGCTGTGGCAGGGGGATTGGACTGGATGATCTTTTGAGGTCCCTTTTGATCCCTAATGATTCTATGATTATTAAGCAGCTTTGACATAATTGAACAGGATTTCCCCATCAGCTGCAGCGCTCTGCGTTACAGCCTTTAGGTTCCCCTATTTGAACAAAGCCCCACAAGAATTTAAATATGACACAGGAAAAACATCACCATTTAGAATCTACTCAACTTTCACAGTCTGAAAAGGAGACCATCAGCCTCTAATTGTATCCCTGTCTGCTCCTGTCCAACATCACTGAAGAACGGCTGAAATCGCTGGCACAAGCACAGCACAGATCTTTTAAGGACAATAAAACATACAGAGACAGAGAGAGAACGGAGAGAGAAGAGTAGATGTGTGTTACACAGAATAGTTTTTCTGCTGTTGCTGTCACACAGCAACGAGTTGGAAAAGATTTCTGTTTAGCATGAACCAGGTGAGAAGTTCATGACAATCAAAGCATGGCATTTTTAAACATCGAGGGCTTTCTGCCATTTGCAGCACGGCTGCATTTAGAGAACAGAACAAGGAAGAATCAAGGCAGAGCCTCTGATCACCCTCAGTCTCATTCTCCTCTGCAAAAATAACCCTGTCCACAAATATCTTGGTCATATCTACTGTATTTGAGAGATTTAAGAGCAGTGCAGAAGCATCTGCTGTAACCTTTTACAGAAGGAAGGCAAACACTCACACCGTCTTTCATGCATGTGACATTCACAGGTATTTGTACAGCTGACTGAGAGAACTCCGGTATTCCAGCATCTCCTAACAGACAGTATCTGGATGCTATAAAACGGAAGAGAAATTGCTGCTCTCAGTTGCCATTTAAATCACTGCAACTAAAGGCAGCCCGTGGCTTTTTCAATTCCACTGAGCAGTACAAACCTTGAGGACTCTTCCTCTGTTTAGGATCTGGTGAAACACTTTCCAGAACAATTTGTCTACACGGGGTGTGAGGGATTGTCTCACAGCACGTAACAGTATCCTGCATTTCAGCCAAGGAACATGAGTTCTCCTCAGCTTGGACTATTTTTGCCAGGCTTGGTCCAGCTAAGGACTGCATTTCCTTTCTGCCTGAAAAAAACTCTTACTCTGTCAGGCGCTTGAAAACACTGCAACAGTCTGTCCAGGGCTGACCTAGCACAGGTTACAGAAATATGAAGATGCCTTGCTTCCATGTGTGCTGTGGACAGATGTCTGCTGGGTTCCCTAAAGTTCTAAGGCCAGAAATTAAAGTGTTATGCTTTGACAAACCTCCCTTCAGAGGCAAAGATGTACAGATGACCTCATGTCCCTGCACATGACTACTTCAGGGCGTAGCTTCCTCTGCTCCATGGGGATCTGCCAAAGAAGACTAATTGTTGTAAAGGAGCAGAATAAGAGAATTTATCATTGTCTTTTAAATAAGGAGTAAGAGAAAAGAATGACACATAAGAAGAAATATATTATGCCTACTGCAGTATGAACCTGGAGTTAGGGAGCCCAGAGACAAACGAGATAAATGAGAAGCAATTAGTGCTGGCACAAAGACCGAACTCTGCAAAAGAAACACTTCATGCAAAGGATTTCCTTGAACTATACTGTATCATCCCCACAAAGGCAGACACAGCCTATTTTGCTGCCAGATATACAAACAATGGCAAATTCAATGTGCAGTCATTAGCGAAGTTAATAATTGGCCTAAGCTAAAGAAAGTGCGGCTCAGTGGAAGTTCAAGGTCACTGCCACATTCTGAAGACAACTGTTTACTTTCATACTTCTCAGGAGTTTCAGTGTGAACAGTTCTCTTAGTAGAGGCAATATAATGCTTCAAGTTAACACATGCAACTTGTGAGGTCTCTGCAGATAGAGAAATTGTATGCTTTCACGTGATTATGTCCGACATACTTTACTGTTATTGAAGCGTTAATTTACTGTCATTAGATTCTATATAATCATTACGTATTGAAAGGGACCTCAAAAGATGATCTAGCCCAATCCCCCTGCCAGCAGTTCAGATCCAGCAGGATCACCCAGACCAAGTTGCACAGGAACACAGCCAGGCAGGTCTTTAACGTCTCCAGAGAAGGAGACTCCACAACCCCCCTGGGCAGCCTGTTCCAGTGCACTGGTACCCTCCCTGGGAAGACGTTCCTGCTGATATTGAGATGGAACCTCCTCTGTTCCAGCTTGCACGCATTGCCCCTTGTCCTATCACCAGATGACCCTGAGAAGAGCCTGGCTCCATCCTCCTGACACCCACCCCTCACATATTTATAGACATGAATGAGGTCCCCCTCAGCCTCCTCTTCTCCAAGCTAAATATAAGATAGATACTTGAAAAGTACACCCATGCTCAGAACGGCTGCCCCCAAAGAAATGCCTAACGTTGCTCAGTCAATTCCCTTAACAGAATAGCGTTCTATTTTCCATTCAACTATCTAGCATCAAGGCAGGAAACCCAAACAAGGTCTGGGTTTTTCAGCCCCTGGCTTTATTTCTATTTGCTCTACACAGCTCAGCAAAGGTCTGTCTTCAAATGCCTTTTGATTGAAATGAATTTGCACACGTGGGTATCGGAAGACTGCAGGACTTTCAAAACCCATCTCTCAAATAATTCTAAAATTATCACTTTCAACCACATGATGTTTCATCAGAAATCCTGTTTTCACAGCTTTTCATCTCAAAAATAGAAATGTATAGAAACTTGTACCCATAGCACATCAGACAGATATCCATCAGCTTAAAAACCACGGTCTAGTGCTGGCAATGAAAGGGAAATAAATCAACATGAGCTGTTGTTCCCTACAACCCAGTACCAATATCATGCTGCGGCCACTCTACGCTGTAGTTTTGTCTTTCATAAGGGATGTAGTAAAACATGATCTGGTCACTTGTAGGAACAAGTTATCAGGGAAATCCTCTCCTCAAGGAAAGAATGGGAAGCTTTTTTTCCTGGTTTTCAGTGAAACAGTGATGACAATTTCTCTCCCAAATCTGTTTTCAGTGGTAACAACGCTGGCCCTAATATCCTGACAAATCAAACTGCAACTCCTGAGCATGCTTATGCACTCTTATTTTCTCTGTTAGTCCTATTGAAACCACTTCTCCACTTCCATGGTGTAATTGAGAGCACCATAGATGTTCTTTACACCAACCTGAGTGTCTTCCATACTTACAAGTACGAAGTTATGAAGTTCCTATGTTATGAAGGAGCCCCACTACACTACCACAGGTTTAATAGTTTAGCTACTTTATTGTCCTGGAAAAAACAAGTGTGAAGTGTTCTTATTGCCATGTATTTATAAAACTTCCCATATGTATAAAAGAACAGGAAACTGTTAGCTATTTTTAAAGGCAACAGATAAAATACCTAGCTCCAAACTTATGCTTGTTTACTCGGGATGATGATTTCACTTTGTACAATGAACAACAAATTGCAAAGCCATTTGCAACTGCAACAAAAAACCTCTCTGACAGAAGAGGTTTTGATTTGTAGGCCTAGTTCTGAATTTCTTTTCAAACAAAGTTCTCAGAAGATACAACAGGACTTCTATAAAATTCAAGCTTTGACTCCTGAACTCACTGAAGGACTAACTAAATTCAGCTAACTTTGCCACCTCCTGAAGAAGGAAAGTAATTCTAGGGATTAACTGGCAATAGAAGCTTCTCTTGAAGTTGTGTCTATCACAGACACAGAGATGCAAAGTGCTCTTCCAGATTATCACTTCTCTGAAGATCAGAACCAGTTCCTAAGAATCCTTGTAGTGCAGCCCATGTTTGCTACCATCAGACCAAGGAGGGCTAAGATGAGGACTCGCTCATCTCACAGAGAATCATAGAATCTTTAGGGATTGGAAGGGATCTTGAAAGATCATCCAGTCCAATCCCCCTGCCACAGCAGGATCACCTAAACCAAGTTGCACAGGAACAGAACCAGGAGGGACTTGAACGTCTCCATAGGAGACTCCACAACACCCCTGGGCAGCCTGTTCCAATGCTCTAGTACCCTCACTGGGAAGATGTTCCTTCTGATATTTACATGGAATCTCCTATGTTCCAGCTGGCACCCATTGTTTCCAGCAGGTTTGGCGTAAAGCTCTATGCTGGTTTGGGACTCCAGCTTTCACTTTTACCAGTCACAACCTGGGCCATCTTTTTCTTCTCTTCCCTCTGCAAAAATTTATCTCCTATTCTGGTGGTTTACCAGTCTCTCCATGTCCCCTCTGCACTTTCTTCTTTGTCTTTGCTCTTTTCACCATGCAGCTCACCTGATGCAAAGCAAGATGTGTGAAAACAATGAATTTAAGAAGTAAAATTGTCTGCCCTGGGGAAAGAATCCCTGCACAGGATGTAAAAATCAACGACGATACCATAGGTTCAGAATAGGTTGCTAGTGCTGAGAAAACCAAAACAAATACACAACTAGGCTGATCTGGCTCTGTAAAAAAGGAGATGGGATTCTTGAAGGTACTGGGAGATATATCCTGACTGGAGCTGATAAGTATTAGTGCCGGTGTACAAAGCCTCATGTGATGGACAGAAGACTGAATTATTGGGAGAAAAACAAGCGGGTAAAGCAGTGTGGGCAGAGGAAAGGAGCAAAGCAAGCACAGTCTCTGTGCTTACTGCAGACCTTTACAGCTCCTGGTACAGCTTGTTCAGAGCAAGCTCAAGTAGCCACATGGCACTGCATCATTTATCCTACTGTTAAGTCAATGTAAACCCATGATAGCTTGATCCAAGAATATTTTGTACAATCCGCTTTTGCATAATTTCCTTGCTACTTAGTCACCGCAGGGCTAAAACAGGATTGCATTCTGCATTAAGTGCCCTGTTGCACCCCACATCTGCCACTCACACTGCACACAGTGCAGAGAGTCTTCACACCCTGTATCAATTTATTAATTTAGGGAATAATCCCTATTTTATTAATTTTGATACCTTTGTCTTCATGATAAGTGAATCCAGTTCTTTAGGGTTTACTTTGGAAAATATTCAAGTAAACACAAGCCTCAGTAGCAAGTAAAATCACAAAAACATGTGCTAAGCTGTTTGCCCTCACATCACTGATTAATTGAAGCAACTTTTTGCCCACAATAAACAAGTATTTTTGCAGTGATTCATGCATCCCCAGGAGGAATAAACATCCCCTATAAAAATAAGTTGCTAGAAATCCACTCTGTTTTGCTGATGCGTAAGCCTGGCTGGCCTTGCCTATGTTCTAGAGGTTTTATGCAGATAACATACTATTTCTTTTCTTCTTTCGCACGCAACAGCATTGTAAGTGATTTGGACAAAAGCCCAAAACCTGCCAGGACTATTTTATGTGCAGTGGGTAGCCCTGGTGCATCTACATCTTTCACTGCCCAAAACGATGCCAGTTAGGAAAGCAATAACATAATACCTTTCAAACGAGAGAATACAAAGGAGGAACAAAAGATGCTGTGATCTCTTCTCCCTTGTGAACCAGCAGAAGCATGTTCTGCGTTCCTCTTTTTCCTCCCTTTTTGTTCCTTATAATGGAGCAGAACATGATATAGTAACTAGGAAAAGTTAAATGGTGCTGCAGTCCAGCGTATAGCCCATGAAAGGGACCAACACAAAGGGGTTACTATCTCTAAACCTGTGCATTCACTTTGTTCATCTAGAAGGCAGCATTTTACCCCTATTTAACGAATCAAGCAGAAGCACTGTAATTTCTAGCCAATACTTTAATCTATCAGGGCAGACACGCCAGCTGCCAATAGTGTAAATGAAGAATATAGCATATCCATTACACAGAAGCCACAGAGCAGACATGGGAGGTGGTTCTATCAGACCTTTCTAAGAGTGGTGTCAAGACTGAGCAAGTATTCTCATGCTGGATTTTCTGTTCTTATGTTTAGTGAATTTTATCTCGTAGGAACTTTTGGTCCAGTTTTCCTCTGCTTTTCACTTTGTGCTATCGCTTACACTGTAGCCACAACATAGCTGTTACGTCTCTCTCCTCTGCGTGGGTTGGCCACAAAGCAGTATCACCGTCATCACGGAGGGTTACATATCTACGTGTGACACTGGTGAAAAACAATGCAGGGTCAGTGCAAAGGAGACTCAGACTCCCCATCTTATCTGAGACAGATATTTCTAGTAGGTTAAAGGAAATGCATTTCAGCTGTTGTCTGAATTGCCAAGGCATGGAAACTCACTTTTCAACCTTCAGTTGGTTCACGCACTTTCAAGCAACCCAAAGGCAGTTTTGCAGCTGTCATGCTTGCAGTACTGAATGAGCTTACTCAATGGAACCCTGAAGTTGAATTAGGGTGGGCATATTCAAAAGAATACAGTTCCATCTAAAAATACTCTTTTCCTCTCTGACTTGGGAGTCCAAAGGTAATTTTTTTCAGTCTGCAGATATAGCACTGCTCACATCACTGTTCATCTTAGCTACAATGCAGTGACCTCAGATGAAAAAACAGCTGGAAAGTCCCCTAAAGATTTTGCTGCTACAAGTCAGGCTTCCAAAGCAACTACTCTGTTCACAAGCACAGACTAATTGAAGGAGTTCTGTAAGAACAGTGGAAAAGGCATTCCAAAAAGCCGCGACTCAAAGACTTCTAGCAGCCACTAGTCATACAGTGTTAAGGTGAATTCTTAAGACTCTTAGGCAACTTTCTTACTGAACGTTATAGTTGATGATTATGTTAATGTAGCTATTAATTTTACATGCATTCTGAAGAACCTAGGCTTCTTCATTCTGGCACAGCAGAGCCTCATATCACTTTCCCAAAGCAATCATCTGCTTCAACTTCCCATCTGTGATCTCAGTTATTAGACTGTAAGAGAGCTGAACTGAGCTACTCCAGTCTTACCCACTTTTGAAAACTGAACAGAACCTGCTCAGTCCCAGAGCACAGGGAAGAGAAGCTTTCACAGAAGCAGATGCTTCTGAGAAATGGAATTCTTATAGGCGAGTTACGGTTAACAAAGACAAAACGCCCCAAACCTTCCACTGTTCTGCCTCTCTTTGGAGCTAGACTACTGTTAAATATTAATATTAAGCATATTTAATAAATAATTAAGCTATTATATAATACAAACAAATAATTATTTAAAGATGCAATATGAAATAATAATGTTACTTGGCTTTGAAGCTTTTAATGTCTCCCTCTTGAACTGTGCAAATGTTTTGCTATTTGTTACGACTAAGATACTATTTCCAGTTTGTCTTCTTTCCAGAGGACAATGAATTTCCCCAAATACTGACCTCATCAACCATAAAATTAGTCTTTTTCAGTATAAAAAGAATCTTTCAGGATCTATGCTGTGTATTATACTTATTGATGATTTGGATGAGGGGATCGAGTGCCCCCTCAGGAAGTTTGCAGATATCAAGTTGGGCAAGAGGGTTGATCTACTTGAGGGTAGGGAAGGTCTACAGAGAAATCTGTACAGGCTGGATTGGTGGGACAAGGCCAATGGTACAAGCTTCAACAAAGCCAAGTGGTGGGTCCTGCACTTGGGACACAACATCCCAGTGCAACAGGTTGTTACAGGCTTGGGGAAGAGTGGTGGAAAAGCTGGTCAACAGAAAGGCACCTGGGGGTATTGACTGATCATTGGCTAAATACAAGCCAGCAGTGTGCTCAGGTGGCCAAGGCATCCTGACTTGTATCAGACATAGTGTAGCCAGGAGTGAAGAAGTGATTGTTCCCCTCTACTTGGTACTGGTGAGGCCACACCTTGAGTACTGCATCCAGTTTTTAGGCATCTCAAATTAAGAAAGACATAGAGGTGCTGGAGGGGGTCCAAAGAAAGGCAATGATGTTGATGAGTCTGTACAACAAGCCTTATGAGGAGCAGCTGAGGGAGCTGGGGCTGTTTTGTCTGAAGAAGAGGAGACCTTATTGCCTGCAACTACAAACAGGTATTTGTTGCCTCAAAAGTAACAGGACTAGAGGAAACAGCCTCAAGTTGCACCCAGGGAAGCTTAGGTTAGACATCAGGAAAACTTCTTTATTGGAAGGGTCACCAGGCATTGGAACAGGCTGTCCTAGCAGGTGGCTGAATCGCAGCCCCAGACATGTTTAAGAGTCCCACAGATAGGGAGCTTATAAACATGATTTCATGGTGTTCTCTGTGCCTTTAGGTTAATGGTTGGACTCTCTGATCTTGAAGGTCTTTTCCAGCCTAAGGAATTCTACAGTCCTATATTAGAACATTCAGCAAACACTCCTGACCTTTACAGCATGATTACAGAGATGTGCCACTGCTACGCTTTGATTTACTGTTAAAACAACGCTATCTAAATACTTTCTGCAAAGTCAGATTTATTAGTCATTCTGTACACAACTCTAGCCTGACCCTTCCTGATGTAGTGCAGTAATGGAAATTAAGAAGCGACAGGACCTTTGTTTGTATTTGCTTTTGGAGGGAGAAAGGTTAAAAAGAAGGGAGTTTGTTTGCATTCTGCAGTATAATTTGATAAATACAATCGTATGTTGCTCCTTCCCATGCACTACAATCACAGAATCAGAATTTCGTGAGCATCTCAATCATTTTCAGGAACATATATTATGAGCTAGATGTCAAATGTTTAGGGTTACTTGGTTGGTTTTAGGTTGAACTGGATGATCTTTAAGGTCTTTTCCAGCCTCATCATTACTGTGAGACTGTGATATCCAAACCAGCACTGACTTGAGCACTGCAGGTAATGTGAATTAAGCTTTGCATCTGCCCCTAAGCAACCAGAGTCTGTGTGTAAAGCTGATCAAACTATTTACACACCCCTGTCTTTGGAGCAAGCATACCCTTGATTTTAAAAACACATCAAGTTCTATACTTCTATTGCAAGCTCCTGCAGGCACTTTTATGCAGTTTTGTATGTCACTTAGCACACTGCAACCTCAACAAGTTGCTATAGACAACACTTGAAAATCTTTAAGAACAATATCCCCAAATATCAAGAGGAGTTGCACGTCGGTTGTTAAGCCCTGTTCCTTGACCAGGATCTTCTACAGGGAAATAAATTCCTTGGGAGTTGATTCTTTATGAATTTAACACACATTTTGTTATCATTCATCTACAGCAAAACATCCAAAGTATTCTGGCAGGACAGAACACACATACACAATGCTCTTCCAGTGTCCCACACCTATGTTAACTTATATGTGGAAGCTGCAAACTGAAAGCCAAGCAGCACAAATCTTTCCACCTCACACTTGACAACATCCCTTGGGAGTTGTGGGTGGCAGCAGTGTTAGCACTGCCAGCACATTCCAGCCGGGACACTGCTCTAGGTCACTGGTCCACGCAGTGAACAGTTCCCATCTTCACACACACACAGCTAACAAGTGTCCTAGCTTTGGCTGCTGTCACAGAATGACTTTATTCAATTCCTTGATCGTCTTCCCTGGGGCTTGTCTTCCAGCACACAGGATGCCAGACTTGAGCAGTGGTTTTACACACACACACCCCTTGGCAAATAAACAGGACTTTGTGCTGCATATACAGATGAAGGAATGGAAAATACTGCCTGTATCAGGAAGCAGTTCAATGATTTTATTCGCCCAGTACGTGCAATAACTAGTATCACTGTTAGCACCATTTCAGCAAGATTTCACTGTCTGAATCAGCAGAAGCACTTGCAAATGTTAGCATATAAATCCCTAGTGTCCCGAGACTGTTCTGCACTGAAATCATCAACCTTCACCTTATATCTCAGCGTTTTCTCTCTTCAACCAGATTTTGCTACCTTTCAGAACTCTCACGTAGGAATAGCCCACTTTCAGCAGAGGTATCCTGGCCTCACGTGTCCTTCATACTCCCCTCATATTCCTGGAAGTCCTGAACTTCTTGAGTGACACAAACACACACTTCCCCCAGTGCTCCCGGGCTGGGACACAGCCTCCTGCTGCCAACACCACGCACCCTAAGAGTGACAACGAAGCACTCTGCTATCCTCTGTGGATACATCCCGAGTCCTTCCTCTTAGCACAAACGGGCTGATGCAGAATCACAGAATCCTTAATGATCGGAAGGGACCTGGAAAGATCATCCAGTCCAGTCCCCCTGCCACAGCAGGATCACCCAGACCAAGTGGCACAGGAACACAGCCAGGCGGGTCTGGAACCTCTCCAGAGAAGGAGACTCCACAACCCCCCTGGGCAGCCTGGTCCAGTGCTCCGGGACCCTCCCTGGGAAGAAGTTTCTTCCAATGTTTATATGAAAGCGGTAAGACTGTCGGTCTCACTGTCACCCCTACAAATGATTATCAGACCTCCAAGAGCTTTTTCCCAGCACTTCCCCAGCACTCCCACACAACAGCTCAACAAGCACTTCATACCCGGTCGCTTCAGCTGTTACTCAGCCCCCTTTCCTCAGCTGACTTACTCCAGCACATCCATTCCAAGGGCAAAAACTAGAAAAAAGCGCTTCCCACCCGAGGCCGCCTGCAAGCAGCCGGTTTACCTTCAGCGGGGAAAGCGGAGGGGCAGCACCGCGCCGAACGCTGCGAGGAACCTCGTCCCTGGGACCCGGGGCAACCCCGCAAGTTTATCCGCCGACTCGACTCGACTCGGCCCCCTCGGACCGTCCGCGCCCACCGCGGCCTCAGCCCCGGCCCCTCCTCGGTCCCACCGTCCCTCCTCGCCCACCTGCTCGGTGCCGGTGCCGCGCGGCCCGTGAGCTCCTCCCCGGCCACAGGGCGCCAGGTACCGCGGCCTCCCGCCCCCGCCTCAGGGGGTGGGAGCTGGCTGGGAGGCGGGGGAAGGAGCGGGAGGGGGAAAGGTCTTGAGAGGAGAAAACCCTCTCCCGGCCCTTCGAGCGGAATGGAAACGTTCTGTTATCGTCTGAAAGCCGTGATTTACCACGGGCCGACCTGGGTGAGGGGCGCGGCGTGAGGGGGCCGGCAGCAGCATGAGTGCTGGCAGTGAAGGCAGCTGGGTGCCCTCGTTCCGTGTGTCCCAGTTTGCGCACTGGGAGCGGCTGGATTTCCGTCAAGGCAGTTTGCGAGTGGAAACGTTATGGGCTCGTCCCAGCAAACCGTCCCTGGTGCTGTCAGGGCGAAGGGGCAGCTGCTGAGCAGCTGGGGCAATGAGACACCCCGGGCTTGTGGTGTGGTGAGCGCCTTGGAAGTGAGGGTGCTGCTGAGAACCTCAGAATCCTGGTGTGGATTCTCGTCTGCCTGCTGGTCTTCGGAAGGTGCTTTTAGATTACCAAGAGGCAGCTCCATCTTCTCTGGGCTTCTCTAGAAAACCTGTGTCGTTGTAGAAGTGTAAAATCGTGTTTATCACTGCCCTGCTTGGTTATAAAGCATTCTGGAGTAGTCAGTGTCACTGGGATCTGTGCGATGGCAATACCAGCCTCAGACTGGTGGGCAGTCACCCATGGACTGTGGCACCTCTTGCTGATCTGGGCAGCAGCACTGTTCTGGTCTGAAAATTACCAAATTTTCAACTATTGTGGTGCTTTTGTGTTGAAAAAGCATTTTATTTTGAAGCTGGAGGTAGATTTCCTAGCAGACCTCCTGCGTCAGTGCCTGGACTCTACAGGGGATTGGTGGACAGAGTCCATAAAGGGAAAGTACTTCCTCCTTCTTCTTTGTCCTTCTCTTCTCCTTGCAATCTTCCTCCTACTTCGGCTGTGAGACCTCTTCAGAGACAGGGAGCTCCTCTAGGAGATAGATATATTTCTGTCCTATCTCTCCAGAGGTGTGAGTTTGTTTATTATTGTGAGACTATCCTCCTGATTGCTTGTCACCTCAAGCAAGCCTTAGGGCCAAGTATCTGTACCAGTTGCTTCCACAGCAGTTTGCTTTAAACCCATTTCCAGCCGGTCACTTCTTTGAACCTCAAAGCACAAAATAAAGCAAAGGCTACTACAGGTAGTGCCCCTTGAAAACAAAAATTCAAGCACTTAACTAAAAAATATACAGAACACCGCACCTGAAAGCAGCTTTCCTCAGTCATGTGAGTTCATCTCGGCTGAGGTACGATTTGGCGTGCTAATGCTGAAATGGACTTTGTCCACTTTTTGATTTAAATCAAAAGAGAGCTTCAGAAGAACAAGCTGCAAGAGTGCAGGGAATAATTGGGTTTGTCCTGTTCCTGTGATGTTACTTTCACTTTATTTCCCAACGAGGTCCACATAATGAATTTGTGACGTGCAACAGCAACTATTTCTGCCTGTACAACTGGACTGGCTTGATATGAAGTTTATACACTGCTCTGGTCTGAAGCCATCACCTTTGCTCACAGCAGACTTCACATATAACATCACCATACGTAATACCTGCCACTGGAGAAGCGATAGCTTGTTACAGAAACCTGTTCTGCATTACTTCGTGTTAAATGAGTCTTATAAATGAGTCTTACAAGATTGTGTATCAGAATTACAAAAGCCTCTTCATTCTCTGTTGTCTTTGAGAGGCATAAGTAGAAAGGTATGTTCACTTGCTGATGCTGAAGTGGACTGCAGGCACTTCTGTGGCACATAGTGGCTGTAGAAGAGGCCAAAAGCTTCTGTGCAGACCACAGGGAACTTTATGAAGGTTAGTGCACTGAAACCACTATTTTTTCTGGTTCTCCCCATGAAATCCTCCTCCTCAAAGCTTCATCCAACATTACAGAAAGAATAATGCAGCAGGGACTCAACCCAACCCCAAACTATTCTATAGGACGTGCCTTTCCTGATTCTCCCACTCTGAGGTTATTTGAAGTGTTTCAAATAAAGAACCTTGTCTCACACATATTTGCAGCTAGCACCGATGTGTTTTACAAAACATAGCCGTCGATACAAGTTTATTTCCTATACCTTTCATCTGCATAACTGCTAAAACATAAGTTGTATACTGACGTTATATATCTTGACAAATGTGTTTTAACATGGATTACACACAGTATCTATTTCTGCATTAAAAAAAAAGAACCTCTACTGTCCTAGGCTGAGGCCCCTGGTGTGACACTCTGAGTTCCTTGGTACCGTGTCACAAGGCTCATTTTGGGTTTTACCACTGCCACTCAGTTTCACCTTGATGAGTGGCTGTGCTGAGCAATATAACAGCCCCCACCTGTCATCTTTCTGTTGCAACACAGACAGCTGCAGCTATCCCTGGTAGTTTTTTCCTATGGTTTCTTCCCTTGATGCACCTTGCACAGCTAAAGCCCAGCTCATACCTTCACTCTTGACAACCTAAAGGAGACATTTTGCACACTTCCCTTACTAGTCCCGGCACTTCAGTAGAAAGCCAAAATCATGATGAGCCTACAATTTGTAAGGGATTACACATGCCTAGTTCAACACCGGTGCAAATGAATGACAGAACCTAACTGAAAACATGAGGAAGCAGAATCTCCGTCCTCGCTGCCAATGAGCCATGACCTTTAAAGACAGGAGAGATGTGAGTGGCCTCTGGTGACCACAGAATCACAGAATGTTAGGGATTGGAAGGGACCTTGAAAGATCGTCTAGTCCAATCTCCCCGCCTGAGCAGGATCACCTAGATCAAGTCGCTCAGGAACATGCCCAGACATAGTATCTGTAGGATGGGTGATTCTTTGTAGTGACAGAAATTCTATTTCAATGAGTCTGTTTTTACTACAAACAAATGAAAAGCCAATGTAAACAGATTTGACAAACGCATGTTACTTACAGAGGAGGTTCCACCCGTTTGTGGTGTTCAATAGCAGATGATAATTATTCCTGTCAAATACATCATTGCCCATTTCTCTTTTTTCATGTTTCTTCCTACACCAAGCCCATGTTTAAGACACTGTCAGCTTCAAGACTCCTTAAAGAAAATGAAACTCCCACAAGAAAGTGAAAAATACCTGAAATAAATAAAACCATTTAAGCGAAGGCAGAGAGCCCAAAACAGGAACAAGAACCAAATCTATTTGTTCTACATCTGCTGAACAGGCTGCCCAGGGGGCTTGTGGAGTCTCCTTCTCTGGAGATGCTCCAGACCCATCTGGCTGTGTTCCTGTGCGACTTGTTCTGGGTGATCCTGCTGTGGCAGAGAGATTGGACTGGATGATCTTTCGAGGTCCCTTCCGATCCCTAATGATTCTACGAACAACAGGAGGAGCCTCACTGGCATGTGTCACTGCAGATACTTGCAAAAGGAACTTAGAGTAAATGCTTAATAGTTTTTCTCCTCAGAAAAAGCTGAAAAACCCTTTATAGTGCTTATATTTTCTGTTCTTAGTAACGGCACATGTCAAACACGACATGTAGTCACCTCTGGACACCAGCAGAAGTATTTCAAAAGTAAGACTTTGCTCAAGGCTAAATGCACCTAGCAGGAAACCTGAATTGCTTTGTATTCATCATTATTTATGCTGATTTTTTGAGACATAAGAAAAGCAGCTATAGGTTGAGAAATGTGTCCATAATGTAGAAAATTACTTGTATACAGATGCATGCAACTTCAAAACTGAGGAGCAGAAACAAAGTGCCTTGCTTTTCGCATGCAGTGTAGTTACAAAAGCTTTCAGCTCTTGAAAATCTGTTGCCATTGCATTTCATGACTTTGTATCTCTAATTCTACAATTAACTGAGATATTTCAAGTAGGAACAGAGATATTCCCACGTATTTTACCCCAAGTATTAATCTTCTCCTTGTTATCTGTACAAACGTTGTCCTTTGTGTAAAGAATTAATAACAATTCAAAGCTTTAATTTTGCTCTGATGTATTTGAGGAAGAAATTCCTGAGTTAGTCATTACAGGAAACAGTGTGGTGGTTACAAATGCATCTCAGACTGCAATGCTCAGTAAAGATGTAGACAAATAATTAGTAGAGATGACTTCCCTAGAGGAAATATTAGAGTTTCCTTTTTGCCATGTTTTTAATCCAAACCCTGAACCCTTGTTGAGCAAGCAGTTTGCTGAGTTCCTCGATCATGATGTCTAAGTGCGTTCAGGCTCATAGTAAATAATTAGTATCTAATGTCAATTCCTTCCAGTAACTGCATTTCTTCTGCTCCTGCCTGTTTGTGCCGTGGTACATCTTAAAAAGTATCCCTTCGGATTTTCTTCAGCGTTTGGTTCTGCCGTTCATTTTCTGCATGACCTCTGTGAAAATACTTAATCGCTCTTAATAGCGTGAGCAGAACAGGAATGCATTCATTACTAGTTGTGAGGGTGCCAGGCAGTATGCTCCTGCAAGCATTTACAGTACCTTCACAAAATTATAATTGCACTCCCCAGCTGGTTAATGTTTATCCAGTTACTGAACAGCTAAACAAAAAGCCAAGAAAGCAGACCTGCTGCTTGTTCTCCATCACTATTGAATTGGAGAAGAATTTTTCCATGTCAAAGCTATAGAATTAGGCAGTAGATGAAATACCATTAGCAGGCCTCTGTTGAGAATAATGAGCTGAAAGCTTGCCCAGTGCTAGTCTGCAATTAGGGTGAAAAGTGAAACATGGCAAGAAACAGAAGACCGTTTCCAAACCCCGTGTTTCAGGGTGTAACCTTTGCATTCCCGCCAGGGGCACTGCACTCCAACGTGATAATTAGTAGGCACAAGTGGTGTGTTTGAAGAGGATGGTTTCCTTTGCCACTTTCTTGAAATAGAAAGGGACTTTGTGATCTTTGCAAGTAATTTCCCCCCTCCCACGCCTCCCGAAATTCCTTTTGCTTCAGCTATCACATTATGGCAAAGGAGCAGCGTGAGTGTTTTGCTACCGTTGAACTGATTTTGAACAGTTATTTTTTTGAGCATGGATGTCAGGTACAAAATGTAGCTCAGAGTTTACCTAGAAAAGGCAGCTAAACAGCTGAGGGTGTTCAACATCATGACACACACAGCTATTAACGTTGCACATGAGGCTTAGGCACTAGTGTAGTCAGATAGGTGCCAGTCAATATCAGATCTTGGGTACAAGTGCCCGGACAGTCCTTGGTGCTCCTGGCATTGACTCAGGCATACGTGACTGTTCTCAGCAAATTATTGTACCTCCCTTATGCTTGGCTTCTGAACAGCCCCTCTTCTCTCTCTACTTCAACACCAGTCAAACCAGACATACTGCTCAACTCTGCAGTCATAGAACCATAGAATGGTTTGTGTGAAAGGGAACTTAAAGATCATCTGGTTCTAACCCCCTTGCCATGGGCAGGGACACCTCCCACTAGACCAGTTAGCTCAAAGCTTCAACCTGGCCTTGAACACTTTCAGTGATGGAGCATCCACTACTTCCTTCAGCAACCTTTTTCAGTGTCTTATCACTCCCACTTCCTCCTTACTCCCAGCGTAGATTTACCTCTTCAGTCTAAAGCCATTACCCCTCATCCTATCAATACTACTGCCTGTAAAAACAGTCCCTCTCCAGCTTTCCTGTAGGTGCCCTTCAGATACTTGAAGGCTGCAGTAAGGTCTCCCTGGAGCTGTCTCTTCTCCAGGCTGAAGCACTGCAACTCCCTCTGCCTGTCTTCATAGGAGAGTTCTTTCAGACCCCTGATGATCTTCATTTCCTTTCTCTGGACCCACTCTAACAGTTCCATGTCATTCTTGTGATGGGGGCTTCAGAACTAGATGCAGTGCTCCAGTTGAGGTCTCACAAGAGCAGGTAGAGGGCCAGAATCACCGTGAGTTGCTGGCCACAATTCTTTTGATGGCCATAGCTGGCCACACAAGGCTTTTCCATCAAACAGCACCTCCAAGTCATCCTCCTTCAGACTGCTCTCAATCCACACTTTACTCACCATGTGTTTGTGCTTGGGATTGACCCAACTCAGGTGCAGGACCTTGTTGAACTTCTTGAGGTTGGCAAGGGCCCACCTCTGAAGCCTGTGAAGGTTCCTTTAGATAGTCTCCCTTCCTTAAAGCCAGTCCCTAAAACCAAGCTCACGTGGAAGGATCAATCAATGTTGCTGGACAGAATGAGGTGGGCAGACAGCCAGTCTCAGGATTTATTTGCATCAGCAAAATTGCAGCTCTAGCATGAGGCTATACCACTGTAAATCCTCCAGATTTTCTTTGAAATAGCAATTTGGCCTTTTGTGGCGAAGGGAGGATGTAGCCTCATTTGAAACCAAGGTTGAGACACACACTGCTAGTAAACGTCTCTTCAGTTTTCCTGCACTTAATCCCAAAATGGGAAATATTTCACAGTCTGCTCTATACGGAAAATGTTCGCTGCAGCCCTGTTGGGACAAACGGGCTCACACACATTCTTTGCAAGTGGTGGTATCAGCATTTTAATAGATGTTTAATGGCAATTTTTCTCTTTGAAATACAGTTGATGTCTCTCCCAGCCCATAAGAGCACTTTAAGTACTTTAGACTCATTGCAGGGATCTGAAGAAGGAATGCCCTCTGCCACGCTCAATGCAGATTGGCATTTCAATCCAATCCTTACAGGGGAAAGATTATACCTGAAGGACTATCATCACATTCAGTCCATTTTCTCAGCAGCAGTCACAGCTACTTCCACTGGTTTTGTCCAAAATGACATTATAATTTTCAGTTGAGCTAAAATTCAATAGTAATTTATTATCATGGACTGCTTCTCGGCAGAGAATTTCTTCTCAGTGCTTATGAAGCAAATGGTGCAGGTTACAGGTACTGTAAGGAGCCCCAGTAGGGCAGGGATGAGAAAGAATAGAGTGGTAATTTCAGGACGAGTGCCTGGTGAGGGGAACAAACTTAGAGTCAATAAGAGCAGAACACACAGTTTGTAACTGTGAAAACAGGAGTCACAAACTGCAAGCAAGAGGAACGTTTACAGCACTGAGAAGCTACTGCCTCTGGCCTGGACAGCTTATCAGCAAGGCACTGCCTCTGCAGAAGGGAGTGTGCTCAGAGAAACAAGCCCACTGCATGCCAGAGTGCAGAAATGCTAGAGGCCTAAAGGGACGGGGCATCTCCAGGTATTCCTGGGAACAACTTCAGTGGTTCCTCATTTGTTTATGGGATTGGTGAAAGCACCAGGCTGGAGGCAGCCACGAGAAGGAAGATGGGGACTGGAAAAAGGAGGCAATCAGGTGGAGGGGAATATAGCTTCTATGATACTCATGGCTTACTTTCTTGCTCTGTAGTTGTAGCCCTTTCAGCCCGGACTTTCAAAATACAGACCTAGAAGAAAAATGGGAGTGAAGAAATACAGCAAATAGCTATGACCAGAAGTATTCCTCTCTCCCACACCAATCTTGAGCTCACCCATGCTGTAGAAAGCACAGGAGGCACGAAGATTAGTACAGAACAGGGCACTGCATCATTATTTTTCCTAGAAAACCCTTTAATAAGTCTTCAGAAGAGGTGCTCAAGCCCTCAGTGTGCGGCAGGAGCACTGTAAACGTTTCTGGAATTTGTCTCACTGCATTTCTTTGCAAAACGAAACTTGGCAACTTACTGGCAAGAGGCAGAGAAAGGAGAGAGCTGGATTCCCCGGTGAATTCTCTTTCTCCTGTAACCTTTATTTTCTTCTCTTTTTCTTTTTTCTCTTTTTCAAAACATCTTTTTTTCTATTTATGGCAAACTGACATGATAATTTCTGGGAGTTGGTGGCGTTCCCATAGAAACAGCCTTGATTTGATGATACCACCGCAGGTTGCTGCTGTTATTCTGCTATGTTCTAATTAAAATAAAATCTTCCTAGATACACTGCATTCAGATCGTGAGGCATTTTTCTAGGTAATTGGACTGTACAATCTCCATCTTTCTTTTGACCATGTTTGTGCAAGGCCCAAAAGATGAAGATCGAGACACCATTTATTACGAAGCAGTCATTTTGTTTCAGTTCTCCAGCGTTCAGAAAACCCAAGTGGGCTTTTATAGCTAATAATAGTAGTTATAAGTGCCTTGAAGTGATTTGGGGAGCAAGAGCTCTAACTATTACGTGCCGCCAAGGAGCCGCATCTTTTATTCAATGTTTAATACTTCACAATAACAACTGCTTTTGTTTCAGGATCTCCACGCACTTTGCATTATTATGACTGAAAATGCTAATGAATTCTGTGGTAAAAGGCAGATGTTTAGGTTCTTAGGATAAAACTCTCCAGAGTAGGAGTTCAAACACCTTGCAGTAGCTGTCCCAGAAATGTTGTAGGAGGCCTGGTGTGTTAAAACACTCTTGTTCATCTTCCTGTTTGTATCCACGTCCATGGTTCAGGCATAGAAAAGTCTTCATTGACAGCTCTTCTTTTCTAGATACTGGGATGAAAATAAAAGTGTGGGGTTTGTCTCATCGTGAAGTGAATGACGTTAAAGGATGTAAGAGCAAGCAGCATGTGATTACTGAATTAGCAGGATTGCTTTGAGTTCATGTGAGTTTGAGAGATCCACCGCAGCACTTACTGATGCAGAGATGCTTTGCCTTCATTGGCAGCCCAAAACTCCTGTTGTGAGGTTTGCTAGCATCCTGTTTGAAGAGCAAAACCAGCAAGAAGATAACCCAGCTCATTCTCTGATTTCTCCACCCATGAGAGCCTAACCCACATAACCACAACCATTAGCTTGTGTAGCAACAGGACAAGGGGCAGTGGTTTCCAACCTGAGCAGGGTAGATTTAGATTGGATGTTGGAAATATTTCTTGACAATGGGGTGGTCAAACACTGGAACAGGTTGCCCAGATTTGTGGTGAAGTTCCATCTCTGTAGGCATTTGAGGTCAGGCTTGATAGAGCTCTGAGCAACCTGATCTAGTTAAAGATGTCCCTGCTCAATGCAGGAGGGTTGGCGTAGACAACCTTTGAAGGTCCTTTCCAGCCCAAAACATTCTACGATTCTGTAATTAGTGTTTCCCAGTAGAAGGCGACGTGATTAACACCACAACTTTCATCTCTCCCTAGGAAAACTAAGATTAAAAAGCTTTTGTAGAGAGGATGGTTATTTATAAAGAAGTAGCAGATGGAAAACCCATGAACTGAATTTGGGGCAAGATATTTTATTCCACTTCCTCTTTTATAAACTCTCCATCAAATTCCTTTTCATTCAGTGCTATTATTGTGCATTCTCATTCGTTTGTGATCAAATATTTATCAAGTCACTATGCTCCTCCTCAGATAAACTCTCATGAATAAATAACATTTACTTGAACGTGAAGTAAAACGGGCCAAAGCTAAACATGTTCTTGGAAAATACTAGTAGATGGAATGTATCAAGAGAAAGATCCCCTTTTTATTCTCAGACTGGCACATGCTGTCAGTGGTAGGATCAGAGGAAGCCGAGGATCCTAGGTATCACAGCAGTAGAAAGGTATAAGACTATTCATTCCTTTAGAAAGGGTTGCAGTATCCAGATCTACCCAATAAGCTCAGCTCCTCAGCATAGTGTTCACTGCGGCTCAAAAGCCAAAACAATAAGCAAAACAAGCACAGATGAAATCACTTCTAGTCGAGTTTCCGGGGTTAGCAAAGACACACTGTGCAGAGCATCAGTTCATTACTAATCAGGCTGATTATTCTGGCATTTGGCTCGAGAGGGCTGCAGATCGGGAAAGTCTTCCCCCAAAGCTGCCCAGGTAGCCAGTGCTGCTTGGCTTTCCCTCTAGAAAACTCTGCAGCAGGGGTGGGTGCCAAACTCTGCGGGTGTTCTGCAGCAGCAGACCTCATGCAGCGCACTTCACCTGCTGAATTAGCCGTGATACAAAGGGCAGAATGACCCCGCAGAAAATGAGCCACTGGCGCGTTGCTAGCAATCAGCCAACACCTCTGGGTGGTACTGGGCTGCCAAGCCTACCCCAGCCAACTGGAAAGTCACTAACAAAATGCACGACATGTTTCCAGGCAACAAGATCACCACGTCTTCATCAGTTATGCCATTTGCTTTGTACCCAGCAGGCAGCTACTTTGTCTTAATTTCTGCCTTTTCTTTGTGCTCTTCTACTCTCCTGCGTACTGAACCCCACCATCTTCTCTGGTGGGGGTGCTAGTCTTAGAGTCCTCACTAAAAAGAAGGGATCTTTTGATGCAGAATTTGCTGAAATCAGAAGTTCCACTCCAAGTGACTTCCACCACAGCCACTGTGTTTAATGTAGTCAGTGATGTGTCCTTCACAGGTAATTTTCTCTACTCACGTGTGAGGTCATGTATGCCTCTTTCATTCTGATTTATAACAGATTGTCTCTTTATTTTAGTTCTTTCTAAGATTTTCAAGTTTATGAGTTTGTTATTTGAAGCAAAGAGAGAAAATAATCCTTCTGCCTTGACTATAAACCTTTACTTCTTTAGCTTTACAGCTCATAAATACCCTGTAAATTCAGCAGAACTGTTTTCCCTTTCGGAGGACGGTACATTTCTGTGGGAGTTCTAATACAAATTTAATACAGTTTGGAATAAAATCAGATTTATTATGCAAAAGTGTTGTGACTACACCAGATTCAGCTTCAAGTGTCTTGGCAGCAGCAGCAAAAATGAATGTTGCTGCTTAGAGAATTGGTCTGGGTTCTTCCTACCAGAGGATGGGAAGGACAGGGTAAAGAGTGCAGGAGAGCCAAGCCTGGGTAAGGAAGACAAGTGCTTATTCTGAAATGAATCTCCTGAGTGTTTCCTGAATGCACTAAACCTCAGCGTTGTTCCTGTTTCCCAAAGCATGGAATTATTTTTGATTCTCACCAAAACACTCCTTTCCCCATTCTGTTTTTCACCCACAACTGCAACTTGCGTTCAGTTTTGCATTATTTGAACTACTAAATCTTTTCTCATCATCGGCTCCCACTGTTCTTGTAGATGCTCCCTTCACACTGCTGCAGAGTTTAAAGTGTGAATATACAAAAGACAGAAGAAAGTAGGGTTTCTTCTCTGTTTCTGAATCAAATTGTGTCTTCCTTTCCTAGTTTTTAAAGGTCTGCATGTTTTCATGGAACTCTGCCAATCTGATCTAGTGTGTATCTCTGCAGCCTTAGGGCTCACATGCGACTGAGGTATGAGAGCTTAAGGAGTTAGTGCACATCAGCTAAGCCATGGCAACTGTCCTGTGTTCAGGCTTAGCCCACAGCAAATGCGATGTAATGTGTCAGCTTAAGCCTCTTTCATGATGGACTTATCTCTCCTCTGTATTTCCCAGGAAGGCTGCTGGTTGTCATTACTCTGGCTGCACCGATGTCTCTGTTTCTCTGGGCTCCCTGTCCCTCTACCCTGTAAGTAATCACCTTCTGCTCTGCATTTCACCTTCACCATCTTTCCTTTTCTGCTTAAGGTGGCTTTTGCTGCAGACACTGTACCCTACTTTGCTCTAAACCTCACAGGCTGGTTAGAGCAAGGTTTTCGGTACAGAGGAAACAAAGATCAGGGGTGGATGCAAACAAGTCTGTACACAAAGTCAGCGAATCCCTTTCTAAATGAATTCCTGCTGTACAGTAGACCTCTCATCTTACCTGACTGCTGATGCATGAGACTCCAAAGGTCTGATCAAAACTCATGGAGGAGGAGGGAAGGATAATGGGTGACCCAAAGCATGAGGCTGCCTGGCAGATGTTAGACTGAGATGTGCAGCTACTTCTTGGGGGAGGCCTTGATGCAGTCCTTCTTAGATTATAGGGCAGCTCTTGGAGGAACTGCCCAGGCTGCAGGTCGCACATCAGGTACATTTGTGTTGCAAATACCAGAGCTGCAGACTCTGCAGCAGGGTTAGGTTAATGCGATGCAAAAAGGGCCTGGAAACCAGCAAGTCTAATCATTACACTTGTGCAGCTGAAGTAAAGAGGAGAGTGACTGCTGACGACTCAGATACCATCAAATGAGCAGAGTATCTACAGTTCATCCAAGGATTAAGAATGGTCTATGAAAGATACCTGTGGTACTGCATCTGCAGACCAGGACAAGTCCAGCTACAGCATTAAAAGAAACATGGCCTGAGCTGAGTACCCATCACTGCTGAGGCCTGGAGCTTGTGTGCCTCCTTAGGGGTGGGGTGAAGTAGCATCCGCAACAGCTCCCCAATCCCTAGACCATGGCCTCAAGTGCTCTAGCTACTTTTAGGGATGGTGACTGCACCACCTCCCTGGGCAGCCCGTGCCAGTGCCCAACCACTCTCTCAGTAAAGAAGTTCTTCCTATGATCCAATCTAAACCACTCCAACACAACTTGAGGCTCTTTCCTCTCATCTTATCATTAGAAATCTGGGATAAGAGACCAGCACCAGCCTCACTACAACCTCCATTTAGGTAGCTGTAGAGAGCAATGAGGTCTCTTCTCAGCCTCCTCTTCTCTAGACTAAATAACCCCAGTTCCCTCAGCCTCTCCTCATAGGGCAGGAGTGAGGTGAGTCGTACCTTGAAGGAGCAGCCAGTGCAAGGGGATCCTGCGAGGAGGATTCAGTTGAAACTGCTTTGTTCTCATGGCACAAAACCCAACAGGCCTGAAACAGATAAACAGAACTGGTTTTGAACAAATGCCTGACACACATTTTCAGCCCTTGGGGCCTTGGCTTACCCTGCTAACACACAAAAACAGCACGAAAGCAATCCCAGCATCCAAGCCTCACTGGAGTCCAAACTCAACCTTCTCTCCAAAAATGAGCTAAATACGGGCTGAATGTGGATCGAGTGTTTGCATCTCGGAGTCTACCTGCCAGTTAATAACTCTAGGTGTATTCCCCTGCCATTTGTGTAATGAAGTGCAGCAGTTATTCAGCTGTCTACAGTGAAATGAAGAACGAGACCACCTGTCAATGGCTGGTGGAGCTGGGTGCGGGAAAATCATCCTGCCAAGTCACCAGGAGGCTGCCACATGTTCAGAAGAGATTAGTGCAATCGTGGGACACCTAGAAAATCTGCCCTGAGTATCTGCAGTCAGGTGATTGCTTTCTGTAAGTGCTGTTTCTCTCTATGACAGATTGTTCATTGCAGCGTTGGGTCTGAGACGAGAAGACAGTTGGCCTACCTCGCTATTTCATTACTTTAAAGACATTGTGTAAGCACATTACAAACAAGGGAGCTGCACAGATGAAATGAAAACAACCAAACATTGCCTTAGATCCATGAGCAGATCTTTATATTCTAAGACAACTGCCAAAACGGTGACTGTTTTCATCATGCTGTTGTACACAGAGCAATCCAATCTGTGCTGAACATGTTCGGTTCCCATTAATGTATGTGAGTATGTTTGGTTTGACATGAACGTGATTGTCACTACACTACAACGTCTATACACACCCAAACAAGGGAGGATGCTGGTACAGAAAGCTGATCCTCATATTCTGCTTCAGTCTCTCAACACGGCTCAAGCTAACGGAACAATTACTGACCTCGTCACATCACAGAGGGTAGAAGTCACAGGCTGACACTGCTCCTATTGCAAGATCGGTAGCAGTGAGAATGAAGGCAAAAAGACTTATGAGACCGTTTCGACAGCGATGTTGGTAGCTATTTGCTCATTAAAGCAGTAGAAGTTTAAACACACCAGTTCAATCCCTGGCCAAATTCTGCTTGAGGTAGCCAGACTTGGCTGAACTGAAGAGCAAACCCCTTGTGGTACGCAACACTGACTCTGTGTGTTGTTTAACAGCTATGATGCTGTTAACAATTCAGCTTAAACTGCAGCAGCTCATAGATCCTCGAGGTATTCTTCCCCCAAGGCCCATGGTTCATTCCTCAATGTAAGAGTCAAGGTAGCCCGCTGGTTATGAACTTCCATTGCAATAGAGAAATTGCATGTGAGACCTTGATTTGTTTGAGAAGGTAGCCTAGCAAATATCATCAGAAAACACCACATCCTAGGCAGCCAGCATCAGCACTGTTTGTTAGTTGTCCACATAGCAGACTGGGGTGTGAACTTTGCATAGTACCTTCACCCCGTAAAGCTTTATACTCATCAAGGAATTGCAATTCTTGTGCGGTTTAGTCCAGCGATGGCTAGGTGAGTAGAATACAGATAAAACAACATGATTGAGGTGATTTTCATCTTTATTCCCTATTGCTGCCCAGTTTACCTCTAGTTTTTTACTGTTAAAGCTGTATCAGCCTAAAACCAGGTACCATTAACATGCTAACCATCACTCTGCTAGAACCAGGCTGACCTAGTCCCTTGAATGTAGAACTTACTCCCCGCCAGTGTTTATTTGCACCAAGGCCACTGTCACAATCCTATGGGTTTACGAGCACCCACGAGTGATGGAGCCTTACATCTCCCACGCTCTTTAGGCTGCATCCTGCCCAGGGCACAACAAATTTCAACTGCACCCTGTTCCTTTAAGCAACAGGAAACAGGGAAGTACCGGTCTGGCATTTCTCCCAGGTCTCAAACAAACACATAGCTGGCTACACAGCTTATGAACAGCGTCCAGCTGTGAGTAATGGCTGCACAACTACATGCATGATAAAGTGTTGGGAGCTCTAGCTTGGTTGCAGTATCTTCAGGACATGGATTATACATGCTGTAACACTGTGACTGTGACACCTGTTGCAGCCACATCCTGAGTGAGCACAGTCGGCTCTGGTACCCATGGATTTAGTGGAGGTTGAGTTTGCTTCTGAGTTTGACTTCCAATGTGATAGCCAGAAGCGAGACTTAAGCACACAGTCTGCTTCGAAAGAGAAGTTATTTTACAAAGCAACAAATTTATGCAAAACTTCCTTGAGTCTTCCAGAGTGTCCAAAGGAGTGCAGCAAAGCTGGTGAAGGGCCTGGAGCACAAGACCTAGGAAGAAGCTGAGGTTGCTTCTCCTCAAGACAATGAGGCTGAGAGGAGACATACACATACCTGAAAGGAAGTTGTAGTGAAGTGGGGATTGCTTTATTCTCTCAAGTAGCAAGAGAGCTAGGGGAAATGGCCTTACACTGTGCCAGAAGAGGTTTAGGCTGGAGATCAGGAAGAATTTCTTGACTGAAAATTTTATCAGTGGAATAGGTTGCCCAGGGCAGTGGTGGAGTCACTATCCCTGGAGGTATCTAAACGACATATAGATGTAGTGCTGAGGGGCATAGTTTAGTCATGACCTGGCAGCCTTGGGTCAATGACCTTGATGATCTTAAAGGCCTTTTCCAAGAGAAACAGTTCTGTGATTCTCCTGAGGGGCACTTAGTTCTCGCTGCTCAACAGGAAGCCTGTTGGTATCAGCACTTTGGAGAATGGTCTTTGTTGAAACACCAGCCAAGGTTCTCAAGCCAAGTTGGATCGCTGCCTCAAAACAGGGCATGATTCCAATTGCAGGAGGCTCTTTATTGCAGAGAATGGGGGGAAAAGTAATCTTGTGTATGTCCAGTTGAATTAGGTGATGTATGTGATCGGTCACATCACAATGAATTACCAACGTGAGCATTTCACGAGGATAAGGTTCATGGATCACTGGAGACAGAAAAGACTTTCTTTGTTTAGGGGCCCAGAAAGAAGTTGCTCTTTGGCATTTTTATTCTCTATTGAATAAATAATGTGCAACTAGAGACTTGTCCCCCACCTTGCAAGTGACAGATTTCAAAAAATAGGGTAAGCAGAAGAGGATTGATGATTATGTAGGCACTGTGTTTCACAAAGGGAAGGCAGGATCCCAAACGCCCTCGCTTCTGTTAGCATCAAATCACATAGTGCAGAAGATTTACATTAAATTGCTTCTCATGAAGTCCAGGAACATGGGAGGGCCAGACTATGGGCCAGGATCTGGAGCTGGCTACTTCTGATGGTGGATTCTCTACTGCATGGAAACATGAATTTTTCTGAAGACCATGATTTCCATCTGTATAATTGGCTTTTGTGAGCTGTAAACACTGTGGGACCAGAAAGCACTATGAGTGCAGAGCCCTCCAATGGTACCACGGAGCACAGAACCGGGTTACTCCGAAAAGAAAGTCTGACTTTAAAGAAATTGCTCATTGTCCCAAGCTAAAAGTGATGCAAAGGTGTGTTGGTTTTGCAGAGGGATCAAGGATATGAAATTTGTGTGGTTTTCTGACTTCTGCCCTAGAACAGAGAAACATGTTTGGAATAGCAAGCAAATAAGAGTGGATAAAGTCACTGCATGCTCCTGTGTCATGGACTAAGCACACTGACCACAGTGTAGAAGGATATGAAGTTACTGTTCTCTCTTCTTTTAGTACCTTAAAGTTTGCCTTCTGTGAATTAAGAACTTCACCTCTAAGCAGCAGCTTTTGGTCAGCTTGATGTAAGGGGAAGCAGAGCAGGTGACTACCCCACCACAGAATGACAGAATGGCTGAGGTTGGGAGGCACCTCTGGATGTCATCTAGTCCAACTCCCCTGCTCAAGCACAGCCACTTAGAGGACCATGCCTAGATTGCTTTTCAATGTCACAACATCCACATCTTTCCTGGGTAACCTGTGGTGGTACTTAGTCACCATGACAGCGACCGCTGACCTAGATGACCTTCAGAGGTCCCTTGAAACCCAAACCATTCTACAATATTATGAAAGGTGTTTCCTAAAGTTCAGATGCAGCCTCCTGTGTTTCACTTCATGATGTTGTCCTAGATATCAGTGAAAAGAGATCCATCGTCTCCATATCCTCCATTGAGTTATTTGTACATATTGATGAGAACCCCCATGAGCCTTCCCTCTTCCAGGCTGAACAGTCTCTACTCTCTCAGCCTTTTTCGTCTGTGAGATGCTGCAGCCCAGGACACTGTTGGGCTTTTTTGATGCAGGGGCACGCTGCTGGCTTATGTTCAATTGGTCCAGGACCACTCCTCCTCCCGTCCTACCAGGCGTAATTGTTTCCACTGCAATTATACAGCTTACAAGGAACATTTATTTGTTCAGAAAACTTGTAACTGAATAATAGGATGCTAATTTTTAAGAGACTTAGCTACTTGAAACCCAGCAGCTAAAGAAGTATATGTGCTAATGCAATCATTTCTATTGAGTGATCTGAATGGTGATAAGCCAGACTTGTGCAGTCCAGGTGGTTCTTGGCTTTGTAATAACCAAAGCCAGTAGTTCAAATAAGAAGTTACCTTCTCAGGGCTGTTTCTTTTACAGCAAAGCACGTAGTGAAAGCTGTGTGATCTACATTTCAAATGGTTTACCTCTTTGATTAATCGGCCCTAAAATAATAAAAAACGATGGATTGATTGCAGGATGGTTAGGATTTGCTTTGCATGTGCTATGGTGATCTGGTTTTGGAACAGCTGCCCATGGAGGTGGCCAAGTCACCATCTCTGGAGGTGTTCAAGGTTAGGCTGAATGAAGTGCTGAGTGGCATGAGCTAGATGTCAGATGTTTAGGTTCATTTGGTTGGGTTTAGGTTGGACTGGATGTTCTTTAAGGTCTTTTCCAGCCTCATCATTACTGTGAGACTGTGATCTGCGCTGCCACTTCTAAGCATCGCCGCGCACACCGCCGCTGCCTCCAGCAGCCGGAAAATGACATTCACCCTCTTCACCACTAGGTGGCGATGTCTTAAAAACGATGGAGCAAAAGCCTCTGGCTCGGCACTCTCATTTCGGTGAAAGTAGAGGAAAATTCAGGGGTAAGGTTTGAGTACCCCTGAACAGCCGTCGTAAAGGCAGTTGAAATGAAAACGATACCAAAAGTCTGCTTTCAAAACGCGAGGCATCCCAGCAGATCGGGCTCCACTGAGAACTCCACCGTCACCTCACACGCTCACCTGTGCCAGAGCACTCGCTGCTGCAGTTTGTACTGACTTCAGAGAAGAAGCAAAGGGCTTCCTACACCGTCAGATGTAACTCACAGCTTTGGAGGAAAGCTTTAGGTGTAAACCTTCTCTAACTGACACGTGCTCTGAGCTGAATTGCCGGTGGTTTCCAATCGCCAGCTGGATTTTTGTCCAGATCAGGACACGTTTAGCCCCTACACCATGGTCCCAGGTGGTAGATGTACTTATTTGTTGGACACCTATAGGAACAGTGATGCCACCACCTTCATGGGCAGCCTGTTCCAGTGCCCAACCACTGTCTCAATAAAGAATTTCTTCCTAAGATCCAATCTAACCCTGCCCTGATGAAACTTGAGGCTATTTCCTCTCATTCTGTCATTACTAATTTGGGAGAAGAGATCAGCATCATCCTCGCTACAACCTCCTTTTAGGTAGCTGTAGAGGGCAATGAGGTCTCTTCTCAGCCTCCTCTTCTCTAGACTAAATGACCCCAGTTCCCTCAGCTTCAGACTCTATACTTCTGCTAAATATTTTATGGCTTCTTACAAACTCCAGCTATAATGAGCTCCACATTTGGCCGGGATGGCAGTGCAGCCCTACAGCAAATACTTCAGGTTTACCATGGGAGCACTTTACCCAACTCAATCAGGAGCTGCAAGACATGCCCATTTCCTTTTGACAACAATTAAATATAGAGATATGCTTTTCAGTGAATAAGATAAATAAGTTGAGCCTGGACGCTGCCAACTGCAAACAAAAGCACATGAGCAAAGGTTGGCACCACACCTGCTTACCCTTAGCTCTTTTATTTTCATTTAGTCAGCTTGGTTGCAGCTGAACAGCTTGTGATACGCCTTCTCGCAGTCACAGGACGTGCAGGAGAGGTCCACGGGACCGAATGGACAAGGGTCTTTGAACGGCCAAGCTCTTTCATCTGTTGCTTATCCTAATGAGATAAGAAAATGAGAGCCATAAGTTTTGGAGTTCGTAAGACACTGTTCAAAGTATGAAACACTAAAGAAAGCAATGTCATAGAAATGGAGAGAAAGCCCCTAGCTTAGCCACAAGACCGGAGGAGCGCAGCTGCTCTGCTGCACAGCAGTTTCCAGGATGTTTGGCCATACACAACCTGCTACTGCAATAGCAGTTGCTGCTGCTGTGCATCTCACACACTCACCTTCCTCGCTGGCTTTTGGATTTCACCAGGAAACTTAACCCTCTCCATGCTGTGGAAATGCTTAATCACCCTTCAGAGCAATTACTGGCTTGCGGCCAAGACAGTGAAAGGAATTATGACCACATTAAAGCGTTCAGCTACCTAATTGCTATTTAATTGCTGTTCAGCATTTCCAACGCATTAACTAGCAACGCTGGTGTTACATAAACACTTGGAAGCACCAGCCGACTCTGTAGGGCCAGGGAAAGCATAGCATCTACACTCATGTGTGCATTTGGAGCCACCAGCCATGGCAAGGCTTCTCTTACCCTCTATGCACAACACAGAGCAGTGAAGCATAGGGATGTCTCCAGCAAAGGAAGGAACCACTGAGTCTGGCTGATTCTTTCCTACAGTCTTTAATGTCCTCACAGGCTGTATCTATACAGGAATATATATACTATAGGAATATATATATGTGTGTATACATATATATATATGTATTCCTATAGTAACTATACCAGAGCTTTGTGACAATGGGCTTCCATGAAGCTCCTTTTGTTTCCTTCCCCATCCAGAAGCATCCCTCTCAAAATGTGCTTCATTAGAAGTGCAGTCTGCAAATGCAGGAGGAAGAAAGAGAATGGCAGAGAAGAATAACTTCCTCTTCTGTAAAGGTGGAGAAGAAGGAAGACAGGGAATACATTCAATATACATGGGAATAGCTGTCAACCAGAAACTGTTCCTAACTGCTCTTGAAGAATGCTTGTTTTTCCATGAAAAATCCTTCCCGTGACTGTATCATCGCCTGCCTGCCCTGTTTAGGACTGCCATGTGTCAGATCATGCACAGGCACAGACCTGGAGCAGCTACAATCTCTGCATGAGTTAAAGACACTTGCAAAGGCCGTGCCTCAGGAATGCTGGGGGCACGTCGGTGTGAGCCCTCGCTGTCTGCCAAGCCCCTTTCCCCCCCATCCCCTTGCATCACTGTCATTGCTCAGGGAACAGCAGATACAATGCGAGCAGCTGGGGGAGGGACTAGGACTAGGACCGTGGGCACCCTGTGGTGTATGTACATCCAAAGCCTAGATAGAGTCAGTCTGACACAACGGCTTCCTGAGTAAAGCAAGGTTGTGATTATAGCGAGCTAAGACGTAGCTGCTGGGCTGCATTTCAAGTGTTTTCAGAGCAGCACAAATCCTCACAGTGTTCTCAGCTTCCTGCACATCAGGAGCATTTCGCATGCACCCCACCTTGTACCTCCGTACCTGGCATTGGCAGGTTCATAGCTAGTTCACATTATGCAAACCTTATTGTCCTCTGCAGGCTCTAATAAAAAGAAGGAACACGGACCCAGAAATGCCATCTGTATTGTCCCCTCAGCAACGGTTGAGCTGCAGCCCATATGAACTGCGTGCACCGTGAATGCCAACATTCCCCATCCCTTTCCTCGTGCACTCCTCCATCACCACATTGTGGCACAAGGGGTGAGCCGCCACAGGAAGGGCACTCACCTTGCCAGATGCCTCAGTGAGGAGTGGATAATAGTTTGGTTAAGACAGCAATAAGGCTGTGTAGATTCAAATCCATTTTCTGCCACAAGCTTTCCACCTGACTGCGATCAAATTATTTAACCTGAAAAGCAGGGCATTAAAGAATTTCTTTTACAACTCCTCTGGGGCACAGACTTTCTCTCTGAGGCAGAGCTGTGTAGTATTGACTACAAAGAAGCACGGATTTCATTGAGAGTCTCTTGCCATGTGAGGTATAATGAAATGATAACGTAGTAGCCCTGGGAAACTTTCTTAGTAACCCATAGATTATCTGTCTTGAGGGATTATTTTGGTTATTGCATCTGACTCCACATCCACCATGAATTAGGAACAGTTTCTTGTTTGAAGGAGATCCTCTGTTCTATAAATAATTATATTACTGGCTTAAAACGGCAACGATTTAGGAAATATCTCATGTAATTTATAATCTGGGTTTGCTGCCATCCTGTCCCAGATTTTATTATATCTCCATCTGCTAGATCAAGGAGCCTAAGATCAAAGTTCTGTCATGCTGTGGCTTCTTTGCTAAACTGAATAGATTGAACTCTTCTTGTCTTACACTATGAGGTGTATTTTCCAATGCTTTAATCATTCTTGTATATGATCTTGTAGGATCAGTCTTCTCTCTAATCATTCCCAGATAAATGAACTAGATGTCCTTTTAGAAGTGGCTACACCAGTGGAATGATGGAGGCAATATGCCTTCCCCACCCATTCACACCATTCTTCTGCTCATCCACTAAGGTTTAGGCTACCAAAAGCTTGTAAGGATGGCTCGTCCTTCACGGTCCAGTTACCCTAGGTCTCCAAAACGAATTACTTCTTGTTTGTCTGCATTGTTTGATGTAATCAGAAGAGCCAGATTGGTCTGTGCCCATAAGACCTCTTCCTCACTTCATACCCATCACGTCCAGTCTCTGCACCAGATCAAGCTCGCAAGAATCGTGAAAAGTGTGAATTATTTTTAACTCAGTGTCATTGATTTAAAATGTTCAATGCATGAAAACAAGAGCCAGGGAGGGTTTACTGGCAACACAACCGTGCCAGATCCCACTTGCAGTAAAATCTTGGACCTGTCAAGTTGTAACTATAAAAAATATGTATAATATCATTTTGTATTCCTTAGACTCAATTCAATGTCCTCCCATCATTATTTCTGTGCGTAAAGGTTTCTGTACCTTAGAGCAGCTGCTTTATAATAAAGGTATTTCAGGAGACAGTGCTTTTTTCCTATGATTTCTCCATCCAGTGTTTAAAGATGAAATCCCAGTCACCTGTCTCCATTGTGCTGTATAGACAGAGGGGAGCCTGGCAGGGGTACAGCACAGTGAGCACCAAGACAGGGCTTGAGACAACATGAGACCAGCTTCACCTCAGCAAGATCAGCTATGAGCAGGTTCTTCTTGCAGAGGTTGTGTTCCCAAAGGAGCACCCATCTGCACACAGATCTCCGCACTCCCCAGGGACTTCCCCGGGGACATTCCCCAGGGACATGCTTTTCTGCAGTCTTGCTCCCTCTTGACAGCTGTGGCTTGCTCTTGGGTTGTCTCTGGTACTGCAATCAACTCCTCTCCATTTTTTCAAGTCTTGCTTGAAAATGTTTAGTGCTTGTGCAAGACACGGGTTTACCCAGACAATCTTTAATCTGCTCTTCTCACACAATAAAACGAGAAGTCTGTGGAACCTGCTTACAAGAATGTGATGAGATCCTCTTCTCGCTGCGCTGTCAGGAGACCCAAACACATTAGGTGAACAGACAAACCTCCTGCTGAGCCAAATGGGTGTCCAGCAAGTGCCAGTTCTTGGGCTGCTCTCTCAAAATTCTCAGCCTTTCCCTGCTCTTTAGTGATTGAATTTTTATTGCTAATCACTAATCTGAGTTGGCAGATTTATTGCTCCCAGGCTGTACTTGCTGCTGATAGATGTGAATGTGAATATTTGCTGTCTCCTTGGATTTGTGCAGCTCCAGAGTGATTCCTGAGCTGTCTGCAGTGCAAAGGAAATGTCCAAGGACTGCTGCGAGAGGTGAGCTGAGGCATTCCCTCATGTTGCCTCGTGCCCGTTCAGAGTTCTTTAGCTGCACACCAAACCATGTCAACAGGGGTTTTGTCTGGTTAGGAAACGGTTGGCTTCAGGCTGGAAAAGGTGAATGTTTGTGGGCATTCTGCTACAAGTGCTGGGAGTGTAAAGCACATGCAGTGGCGTGAGGTTTGGAATCCTCCCACACTGGTTTGTTCTGGACCCTGGAAGATTATGTGTTTGCCATTTCTTATGAAGCTTTTATCTACTGCTTCTGTATCAGAGCTGTATTGTAACAGGCATTGTGCAGAGGTCACTGCTGGCTTCAGCTCCCCCAAGGCCAGACGGCAGAATTCCTCGGAGTCATTCTGGAAAGGACTAAGCTTTGGCATCTACTGCCCCTTACAAATCTTACTGCTGAGGAAGGTCCTACATCATCCCCAGCAAGATTTCGTTCATGTTGTTGCACCTTCCCTCAGCACATGCCAAGTATCGTGAAGGTGGTTATGCTCTTTACTGGTGTCAAAATCACCCTAGACCCATACAGGGATTGCAATCATTCAGCTCGTTTCCCAGGACCAAAGAAGTGTTTTCAGCAAGACTGTCTTAGCATGGATTGCTTTCCTTGGTGGGACTGCTCCTCCCAAGCCCACAAAGCAGACATCAGAGACAAGCAGATATTATTTCTCCCTTTACATCCATCTACTTGGTTGGTTTTAGGTTGGACTGGATGATCTTTAAGGTCTTTTCCAGCCTCATCATTACTGTGAGACTGTGATATTTGGAAGGCTGGAAGGAATCCAAAGAGACCCCTGGCTCCAGCCTCCTGCCCCACGGCAGAGTCAGCTCTATCTCAGAAAGACCCTTATCTTAACGCCATGTATGGCAAAGGCCAAGCCTTCCAAGCTTTGTTTTTTCAAATGTCAAATCTAAGCTTCATTTTACTAGTCAAGACCTATTACTGCCTGCATTAGCCACCAAGAACACAGGAAGCAGATCATTCTTTCTGGCAACAATTTTATAGGTGTTTCCAGACCATTATGTTTCAGGCTCTTCTTTTCTAGATCAAAACCCTCTCATTTCTTTGATCTGCATGTAACAGCCTTTCTAGCCTTCTGCTCATGCATAGTAAGTATTTCCCATAGTGTCTCTACTTACCCTGCCTCCTTAATGCCTGAAGGACTGAAACCTGGGTGCATGCTCCACTTGCAATCTCATCAAAGCAGAACAGACTTGATTCCCAGGCCACGCTGCTCTTGATTCAATGCCTTTTCTGCATCAGTTCCGTAGCAATGTTGATGAGTAAAGAACAGGACACAGTGTTTAGGGGACTATAGCCCTGCTCACAAGTTTGCTGCAAGTTTGCTGCGGGGTTTGCTTTTAAAAAAAGAGACTTCCTGCTGTTCCTGCAATAAACTGGAGATCAAATGCATTGTCTAAAATTATAGGGATCTTGTGCTCATTAGGGATGTAGACTCTTTGGTAAATTACTGTCCGTCTTTCCTTTCATTGAGGTACCTCTGTGATGCAGTTCATCCAGACTGTGGCAATTCTTGCTGCCCTAGTTGTTCTGCCACCACAGGCTGGCATTTGTGTGCAGTCCTTGCTCTGCTTTCCTGGGAAGTTCCATACTAAAGCAAAGAGCCTCCCGGCAGCCCTTTTTCCATGGTTCTGAATGGTGATTTTCCTATTCTCCTCTCTGACTTCCTTGAAGTAACCAGGTCGCTTTGGCTGAGTTAAGAGGTTAAGAACCTTGAAAGGAAGTCTCAAGCACAGCTAGGGGAACATGGTGCTCCTTTTCCCACTGGAAGGCAGCAGAAGTTGCATGGCTAAGTCCTGTAAAGCTCTCTGGTGAGGCAGCCCTTGGCCTCTGGACTCTGTTCTAAGCTAAGCGGTCAGTTGTTCCTAAAGGGTGTTGCTTGAAACTTCCTGAAAATACTGTGATTAGATTCTGAATGTTTTGCCTACTCGCATGAGTAATCCCACATTTCACAGAAGGCAAAAAGCAGTCACACCGCGAAAGGAAAAGGACTTTAAAGCGGGATCACACTTTGTTTTCTCTTACTCCGAGACCACCTTTGTTCTGTTGTTTTTCTTCATTGAATTGTTCCTCGCTGAAAGCAGAAGACTTGGAAACATCTCTGGATGCTTTGTGGAAAAATATTCCAAGAAGCAGTGGTTAATGATTTGGATTCTCCGTTTGAAAAGTGATTTTAAGGGACTGAATTTTCAAGGAGCTCAGCTTTTCTTGAAAACTAGAAGTGCCAAGAAAGAGTCAGAATTCAGCATTTCAAGCCAGCCCTGCCAGCTCTGTGCCTGGCAGTGCGAACTTCCAGGACTGTTTTCATCTGCCCTGTAATTTCCCTTGAAAAGATCCCATGCATTTACCGGGAAGCCACTTCACCCACTAACTTTGCAAACCTTGGCAGAGCACAGGTGAAGTTACATGGCTGAGCAGGACTAGCTTTGTCTCTGTTCTCTCCTCCAGCTTTCACTCCCTGCCCTTCCTTGATGTCCGCGGTTTACATTCACAAGCCGTTTCACAGGGGCGCAGACTGCTTCCTCTGGAAGTTGGGTCATGGGGTTATTTTGTTTGATTTTGTGGGCTTTTTGTTTAAAGTGGAGTGAATCATCGTCTCCAACCCCAAAGCCTGTTTGCTAAAACATCTCCAGTTCCTGATCCTCCAGGTGAACCAAACAATCCATCTGCAGCAGCTCATAGCTTCCCCATAGTGTCACACTCTCTTCTCCTCTTTCTTTGTAAGCTGATCAGTGAATAACAGCTTTGCTATTGCAAGTATGTGACCTTCACCTACAGGGGATATTCTGGAGAAAGGAGCGATTTCTAAACTGGCACTTGGGATTTCAGCAAACGGCACTGCCATGAGTCACGAGCTCACTGGAGAGTCATTGCAGAAGTGCAGTTTGCCAACGGGAACAACTGAAAGAAGGTGTCTTTGCCATAAAACTATGGATTCTGCTGGAGCCTCAGCTATCCCTTCAGTAAATATGTGGTCTTTTCTTAGTCCTAAGGCAAAGTATGACAGTAGTTGTGAAAACACAACCGTGGAGACACAGCTATTAGAGAAAGCTGTCTTCACTATGTTCACTTCTGTGGTGCCTTTCGCCAGGGAAAATTTCTTAAGCTGTACGAGTTCTCTGCAGTGAAGTCTTCTCTTCATTACTCTCACATCTCCCGACTTCATAGCCCTTCAATTCATGTTTGTAAAGTGCTTTGAGTTGCTCAGATACATGAATGGGAAAAATGTGGTTGATCTCTATTAAAGATTTAAATCACTGTTTAGTCTTGATCTCCTTATAATCATGGTGAAAAAAACCCCTTTACTCAGCCCTCCCTAATACTTGGGTTCGGAATAGTAATTAATTCAGCTTTGCATTATTTCATAAGCTCTTAGTTCACAGTACTGATGAGGCCTTAAAGATCATCCAGTCCAACCTAAAACCAACCAAGTAACCCTAAACTTCTGACATCTAGCTCATGCCACTCAGCACTTCATCCAGCCTAACCTTGAACACCTCCAGAGACGGCNCTCTTTTCCGGGCTAAACAGACCCAGCTCCATCAGCCTCTCCTTGTAGGGCTGACCTTCCAGCCCCTTTACCATTCTAGTTGCTCTTCTCTGGACTCGTTCCAGCCCCTTGATGTCCTTCCTGAACTCAGGGGCCCAGAACTGAACAACAGTACTCCAGGTGCAGTCTAACCAGTGCCGAATACAGGGGGAGGACAACCTCCCTCTCCCTGCTGGCCACACCATTCCTGATACAGGCCAGGATGCCATTAGCCCTCTTGCCACCTGGGCACATTGCTGACTCTTGCTAAGTTTACTGTCCACCAGTACCCCCAAATCTCTTTCTACCTGAGTACTCTCTAAGATCTCCATTCCCAGCCTAGAGTTCTGCCTGGGGTTGTTACAACCAAAATGCAGACTTGTTAAAACCCATCCTATTAGTTCTTAGTTCTTGGAAGCAATGTTTCCAGAGGTTTCTATGTAAATCTATTATACATTTATATAATATGAAGTAGTATTTTCAAAGTTACATACAAAACTGGGAACTCTAATGGCTCCCAGCCCTGCAGTTCAGCCACATCCTGATTTTTCAGATGCTATGTATTAACGTATTGTTAAACCAAACCAACCGGTAGCGAGACCTTGGTCTCAAAGCAACCATTCAACTTTAACAGAGAAATAACCCTTTCAACTATCATAAGTTCTGGCGCCAAGATTCTGCCGTGACCTGTGTTATGAAAATAACATAATCTGAGGCAATATAACAGTAGAGTCAGTACAGATAGAGCGGAGATAGCGAGCACATCACGCTGTTTTATAATAGCTCCCTGCAATATATTTGCAAGAGAATGATGGATTGCTTGTAGAGTTTTTATGGAACTCTCCTAAGATAGCGTGTATCTTCCAGCACTATCTGATGCCTAACACTAATTTCAGTGTATTTGCCTGTCAAACAATCAGACTTAGGGTGCCCAAGTGCAGTCACACTGGATCCGAGCAAAGGTCCAGCCAGACCAGTAGCCAGTCTCTGCATCAGCCGGTAGCTGATGTTTGGGAAGAGAGTGGGAGAATAAAGCATGAACACAGCTATACTTCCTCACAGTATATCCACACAAACTGTGTAGCTGGGGACTACCTGTGACAGATTTAAAACTCATCTTTGCATTTAAGAGGTTGCAATGCATTTTCTTTCCCATCTGCAAATGTATTCATAACACTTTGTTCAATCTACTTACAATTTCTGTCTCCCCCACACTGCATGGTGAGGAGTTCCACAGCGTAATTCACTGGCTGTGAAGAGTATTGTTAATCCAGCTTTCTCAAGGTTCTGCAGAGACTTACAAAGCAATGTGTCCTGCTCAACTTTCTTTGCTACTTGTGATGTTGTAGAGCTGGGTTATGTCTTTTCTCCACTGAACCCTTTTCCAAGCAAATCTGTCTAATCTCATCTTGAACAAAATCCTTTCTGAACCCGTGATCACCCTTTCACCTTTCTATACACCCTGCCATGTTTTCCCTGAAGTGAGGACCAGAACTGCCTTCAATAATCAAACCGTGGTCATGCCATGAGCCTGCAGTTTTCAGCTCTGCTCTCTGCTCCTTTACTGATAAATCTTAGCGTTTTATTTACCTTTCTGGACTGCCGTGGAGTGCTGAGCTGGCGGAAACAGCCCACGTCACCGTTTCAAGCTCTCCTTTGTGAATAGCACTAACTTCTGGAAACTATCATTGTAAGGATTGTTTTCTCTGGACCCACTACCATACTGACTTTGATTTTCAACTGGCATTGTCCACCAGGTCTTGAAATGGTAGTTTAAACTTTTCTGAATTATCTGTAATCTTGTGACCTCACCCTCTGCTGCTTTTTCACCAATAGTCACGTTCTGCACCCAGACAATCAACCATTTATTACCCTTTGGGTACTTTTTCTATTAAACTTTGATTCATGAGAGGATATTTCTCTTCTCTGATTTGATAATTTCAATAACAAGGGAATCGTACCACCCAGATCTCCTTGCTGGGGAAAGCATCACTTCTTAATCCCATGGCCTTTATTCTCCCACTGCCTCAGTCTTTGCACTCAGAATTAAATGTCTGCTCTTTATATATAGTACTAACTATATATTTATATATAATAATTATATATAATATATATTCATATATNAAATATAAATATAAATATAAATATAACCCAGTATACAGCTCTGGATCCTGCAGACAAATACATGCAATTTAAAAGTCCATATGGTGCTTGCTGCACTTTGAAAGCATTCAAAGTCCTATGGTCCAGTGACACCACAGCCTGAACAGCAGCTCTCAGCATATATTATACCAGGCATGATATTTTTAATCGGAAATAGCAGGAAATCTAGGACTTTGCTGCACAGAAAGCTTGGAGAATACAAGCAGAAAAACCTCAGGGTTGTGTTGCTGCGGCTGAGATCAGCATATCAACAGATATGCTGTACTCCCCTGAGTACCGGATATCAGCAGTACACTAAGAAAGCTTTACTCAGTTGGGAAATTAAATGTCCTTTCATCTACCAGCCACGGAAGAAGATCAACGTCAGTAATTCACTATTTACAACGCCAATATAGGATTCACTAATAGGCATTGATTTATGCTCTTATGCAAATAACAACAGAACACAGTGCTAACCCTCCCACTTGGTTACTGGGCTGTTCCCTCTCATGGTACCAGGTTGCACCGCTTGCCCATCAAAGAGCGTAAAACATGCATGGTTACACCCAAACCTGTCCTCTAATGGAAGTAACTTCTGAAGATGTAGTGTCATGCCTTGTTCCTTTCTGGCAGGTTACCCTGCTGCATCTGCAACCAACTCAGAGCATGTTATGTCCTGCTCCTCAGCAGCTGGCCTTCCCACTCCTTCAACCTTTCAGCCCTGCCACGACTTTACAGTTCAAACCCAGAAGCGTTTGCAACGGTCATGGCAAGTGCACTAAGAATCATCTGTATTCATCATGCTCTGGCTGGGGGAGAGAAGGATTTTTCCCTGCAGATTTCCAGCTCCCCCTTCCAGGTGCTTTCTGCCACAGTCTCAGAACCAGAGGTCAGATGTTGGTTGTGTGCAGCTTGCCACTGTTTTCCGTGGATCTAGAAGTGTGTGTGAATACAGCGGGGGAGACATCCACTGATCTAAGCCAACAAGAAAGCAGAGCCACTTAGCAGATTAAAGAATCAGCTCCTGCCACACATAAGGATGGGAAATTAAAAAGCCTTGGGCAGGAAATTCAGAATTTGGAGAGGAGGAGAGTGAAGGACCCTTCACCCCCCCTTAGCAGATACATGCAGCGGAGCAAAGGACAGCACCAACCACAACAGTGTGGATGGAGTAACTAGAGAAGGTGACAGAGCAGAGATTAAAGACTGTCTTGGTGCCCACTGAGATAGCTCTGGACCCAAGACAAAACAAAGCTGATAAGCTGGACTGGGGAGAGACCCGTGTGTGATTTCTTAAAGCCTTCAGCTGCTTTGGGAAGAGCAAAACAGTTGTCCCTTGTAATCACAGAATCACAGACTGGTAGGGATTGAAAGGGACCTTGAAAGATCATCCAGTCCAATCCCCCTGCCACAGCAGGATCCCCTAGATCCAGTCACACAGGAACATGTCCAGGCGGGTTTTAAACATCTCCAGAGGAGACTCCACAGTCTCCCTGGGCAGCCCCTTCCAGTGCTCTGTCACCCTCATTGGGAAGAGGTTTCTTCTCATCTTGATGTGGAACCTCCTCTGTTGCAGCTGATACCCAGTGCTCCTTGTCCTACCATTGGGTGCCACTGAGCAGAGCCTGGCTCCTTCCTCCTGACACCTACCCTTCCCATACTAATCAACATTAATGAGGTCTAGAGCACCTAGATCTGTTTTTCCATGAGTGTTAAGAACTGCACACTAACTCTCCCTCCACAATGAATGTAATAAAATGGTAGGCCTGGCTTACTCCTGATTTACTCACACACAGTGCTCTTACATTTAAGCAACATTAGCTCTGCATAGGAGACAGCGCTAGAAAGTCGGTGAAAGCTTTGTCCTCGTCAGCAGTGTCAAGAGGAAGGCATGCAAACACAAGATTACCCCTTATACCCCTGTTCCTAATGAATAAAGCTTTAGGATATTTATGTGTGACATAATGAAAAGCCTGAATAAAACCTCTCAGAGTCCAGAATCCCAGTGGTGTACTTTCCCTTGGAAGTACTGATGTGAACCTTCAGCATACGACTTAGGACCTCGGAGGGCAAAGTGAGCGTTCAGAGTGATGCATCAAAGAGCAAAAGCTTTAAGGGTCGTGGAAAAACTTAAATCCTCCAAACAGGATCGCTCCTGACAGAGAATTGGAATCACCTAACAGCAGCTATTGTCAGCATCCAGCAAAGCTTGTAAATGACAGGTTCTCAAACCGATCAGAGGCTGAGAAAAGAAAATAGAAAGCGTGAGCAGTGGATTGAGTTTGGGATTTACAGCTCATACAAGTGAAAATCTCAGTAGTTATTAAAAAGGGACTTTTCTAAAGAGCAATTGGTTGTCTGACCTCCTGTCCTGAAGTAAGCCGTGCAAATTGCAATTGTCCCTGCTCCAGAGGAACTCGTAGTTCCCTTTAAATAGCAAACAACTTGGATTTGCTTTCCTCCTCACTTTTAAACAGATCCTGAAGTACCTATGGCAGAAGCAGCAAAAGGATTGCTTTTATCCTGGGGCTTACTACAGCGGTGTAAAAAGTCTCTAGGAGACTGGAGCTCTGTCTAAAGAACATGAATTATGAGAAGCTCCTGTGTGCCAGCTCAGGAAATGAGCCACGTTCATCAATTTTATGTCGCATAAAAGGCACCGGGCAATGGTAAGGCTTACGAAGCTGGAGCAGTGCAGGTAAAATTCTCACTCTCAGCTTCTACAAGGACACTGCATCATCTTCAGTTTAGCTACCCTGGAAGGTTACGTTTAGAACCTGGAGAGTCACTGGAAAGGGTATGGGACTGTAAAAGTTGCCATCTACTGCATAAGGAAGGCCTCGTGAGCTACAGATCTGGGTGTCTCCACTGGGCAGTAGGGCTGAGGATGCGAGTTCCTCCCCAAGGGTGTGGGTGAAAAGCTGTTCACATCAGCCCCTCCCGACAGCAGGAAGGACGTTGTCTATTGCCATGTAATTCTGACATTTTATTGTTTGAACGTTGGACAGGTTAACTGCTGTAACCCCCAGCACATCGTACCACTCTGCACACGCCTGGAGCTGTCTTTTGTAGTGTCTGCTTGGCATAAAAACTTAGTATGACAAGGCATTCTAAAGAGACTTCATGTTCTAGTGCAGGCACAGGAACTCCTGCCAAGTACTCCTTCACCCCAGGAGCAGAAAGCCATGCCTTCTGCTCAGGCAGATTCCACGCAGAGGAACTCAGAAGCACGTAGCAAATGTCTGCTTAGAAACCAGTACATGCTGTTCAAGACGATGGCTGCCTTTCGATAAAACACAGCGAAGACACAGCTCATTGCAGCCGTTGTGCAAGGCAACTGCTAGACCCGAACCACAGGGAAGTCAGCACTGGCAAACACAGACCTTACTGCACTGTTGTGTGAAGAGCCCTTGCTCCGCATGACTTTGGGACTGCTAGCAAAGCACAGGTTCTCTAAGGAGCTTTGGGGTTTTGGACTCTGTTCCAGGCTGGGACTTCTCAGGTGCTGGGACTCAGGATCGTACCTGGGGAAGGGCATGAGGTTTTGGTGTCCTCTTTATCTGCTTTTACTAAAGGCATGCCCCAGAACCTAGGGTCCCCTCCTGACCTCACGTACCAGCATCATTTCTTCCACAGAACTGAATGCAGCTTCCTTTTTTTCTTTCTATTAAGAGAGACAGATTTTCACCAGGTCACCCCAAACCCTCTGACAACAACCGCGAGCGCATCACAGAATTCTTTGGATTGGAAGGGAAATATTCCCTTCCCTCATCTCCTGAATAAGATTAACATGGGGTGACAGAACAGTCTCAGGCTCTACAGAACAGGTCCTAGGAGGAGCAGCTGAGGGAATTCAGGCTGTTTAGCCTGAAGAAGAGGAGGCTGAGGAGAGACCTTACCACTCTCCACAATTACCTCAAAGGAGGTTGGAGCAAGGTGGGTGTTGGTCTCTTCTCCCAAGTAACAGGCAATAGCACTAGAGCAATTGGCCTCAAGTGGCACCAGGGGAGGCTTAGATTGCCTATTAGAAAACATTTATTTACAGACAGGGTTGTAAAGCACTGGAACAGGCTGCACAGGGAGGTGGTGGAGTCACCATCCCTGGAGGAGTTTAGAAGACATAGGACCATGGATTAGTGATGACCTGGCAGTGCTGGGTTATTGCTTCATGATTTTAAAGGTGTCTTCCACAACCCAAACGATTCTGTGGTTCTCTGATAGTTCCTCTGCTATGCTCTCCCTCTTCTGACAGTAGTGAAGGTTTTTTTACTTGAGAAATTCCCACTGAGAGGTTATAACCTGACTTTTGTGTTAATAGCTCTCCATGGATTTTTCTCACTGGAATTTACCTCAGGGTTTTTGAGCCCCATCAACAGCACCAGGTTGACACTTAAAGCCCTTACCAACGAAGGTGGCTACCTCAGTTGTGTTTCACTCATGCCTGAGGGGACTCAAACTTGCCTCTGTCAGGAGAAGTACCTGAGGGTGCACATCTTCTCAGTGTGGTGGATGGGCAGGTTTCTCTAACTACCTGATTGAGCAAGGCATCTTCATCCTCAGGCGTATTTTTAATAGCCTCTGGGAAGATTCAGAGTGAAGATTAACAACAGAGTAGCAGAGCAGCTGTCCAAAGCTGGAGCTGTCAGCTGGCCTAGTGAGCAAACCCCACAGACAAGACTGATCAGACCGGCACAGTGACGATAACTTGTCAGCAGCATAAACCAGGAGAGTCCATGTGCCTTTATTAGACCTATTACGTGAGTCAAATTCTTCATGTTCCTACATGTCAGGCTCTGATCCATTAGCAAGGTTAGTGAGTCTTGGGTTTAAGGTCCCTCAGATCATACATCCCTTCCTACAGGAACGAAAGGGCAGCTAGATGAACCCATAGCCAGCTGTAACTTCAGATAAGATCCTGCAACTCATTCACACGAATGTGACGGGTGTGTTTGTGAACAGATATGGACCTTACACAGGGGATTCCCTGTCCATAAAGTCAGCTTGATTGTGTAAGAATGGCTTCGATTCGAGTTCTGTGATTAGCCAGGCCTTCAGTGAACCACGCTCCTCAAATAGAACAATTCCTGCCAAAGACACCCAAATAATAATATGACCACACTGCGTAGAGACAGATGAAGGCGTGTGGGGAAGCTGTCACTGCAGCAAGCAGCAGCAGAGCTCCCACAGACCAAAGCACAAGTAGCTTTGATTTCTCAAAGAAGATTAATTAAGACATCCTCCTCCAGGGTCCCTGTGGAATTAACTGCTCCAACAGTAACTTTTACTTTCCATGTGGCTGGTTCAGCAAGGCCTGTTTCCTTTCCGCTACCCAGGTGCTCGAGGACAGGTGTGGCAGACTCAAAGCCCTCTCAAGTACCATGCCGCTGAGGAGCCGTGTGGGGTGTGCAGCATCGCTCCGGCCTGGGCTGCAGCCCCCAAGCAAGACAGGAAGGATAGCATTTTCAAAATGCTTCCTGCATGTAAGAGCCTATGTTGATTTGCACAGGCCCACACCTAAATGCAAATCCTTCATGCATTCTGACAGGTGGCATCTTGTGTGCAGATGGCAAAGGCTGGGTGTCACATCCATCCTGAAAACACAGAGGGCATTCGCATGCGCAACTTACCAATCTGTACTGCCAGACAGCAGACACTTCCTGCTGTCACTTCTAGAAACTGTTACGGAACACGCAGTAGTGCTGACCAGCAGTGCCCTGGCAATGACCTTTCCCCAACCCTGGGAATGAGCTGAGGATCTTTATGGTGATGGTTCAGACCCAGAAGTGAGGTAAAAGAGTATTCCTGGTTAGTGCTGCAGATGGAAGGGTTTGCAAAGGTGTTGTATGACCGCTGCGTGACATTGGCAGTTGTTGGAGCAAACATTTTTAAAAAGCAGCTTGAATAGCCCTTAATTAAATGGGTTTGAATTGTACTGGATGGGGGTGTGCCCTGTCCCGGCAGGCCAAGCCAAATGGGTAACGGCCAAAGCAGTAACTAACACCGAAATGCGGGGAGGGAGAGGGGTTTCCACACACCTCAGGATTTAAAACTGTCTTCAACCTTTGGTCTTGTTCTCAGCACAGACAAAAGGAGCGAGAGAGGGTTTCATTGAGGTTTATAAAGAATCTGTTTAGCGGTAAAAGCTGATCTAGAGATGGAGGACAATAGAACAATGGCTCTGCCGAAATGCTACACGAGGCTGAGCTGAAACCATCTCACTGAGAGGTTCTGTAAGGAGTAATTTTGAGTCAAGACTGGGAAAGATCAAATAGCAGCTTGAAAGCAAGAATATACCAGGGAGGAGGGGAGAAGAGAGCTAAACTGCTTCAGGACAAACAGCTGAAAATACAGAATACAAAAATCCCTGTGCTAATTAGTTAGCTCTATTGCATCGTTAACTCTATTTGCCTTGGTAAATAAACCTTTTTAACTTCCTCTCTTGGTACAACCTTTCTAAGAGGTTTTCTGAAGCTTAGATCCACAGAGGTACTGACACCGTGAAGTGGGATCAGACACCTCAATGCTTTGTCTCTGTGCCCCTTTGACCACAGTGGAGAACTGCAGCTGTACGAGGGAAGAGACGTACTCATACCACCACACTAGTTTACATACACACCTCAGCTTATAACTAGATGCGTACAAACGGCATGCCAAAGCCACATGGACAACTACAATTGCACTTCTGCCTGTCCCTACGGCTCTCAACAAAGTCTCAGTCCCAGTTTACAATGCACAGCATCACTAACTGGCCTGAAGATAGCTGTGTGATGATGTATAACATCAAGTGATGCTAAAACTCCCACATATTATTCTCAGGTATCTACAGCTTTAGAAAGTCCATCTGAACCTCCTTTCACCACTTACCAGAGCTGGGTTTTCTGAGGCAGTTTTGGCAGAGCCTGGTTTCTGGTCTCAGTATTCACTTCTGAGCTTTGCCCTGGCCCTGCATCTTCACCTTCCGTTCTTTGAAACACAGATGATGCAGGCTTACTTCTCCAGATCAGCTTACTTCTCCAGAGCTTACTCTGCACAACTGCAAGGTACTGGTATTACATCGAGTTTAGGTTTAGGCAGAGGTCAGTCTTCAGATACTGTGGAAACAGTGTGCAGAGGAAAAGTCAGCCAAGATTCTGTTATCTAGACAGTGAACAAGATCACTCACTAAAAAGTTTGAGTTCAGGAAGAGTAGCTGTCTCTTAAAAAAAGTGAGGATTTTAAGTGCTTCAACTGATGATTTAAAATGAGGTCTCAATTTTCCAAAGCTCCTGCGATTTTAATCACTATCAGCAATATTTGCTGTTCTGATGTGATTCTTCACTTTCTCCCCGTTTTCCATTTCAGACGCAATTAATCAGATCCTAATTAATGCCTGCAATAGCTAATATATTACCTTGAGGCATTTTCCTAGCTGCTGTTAGCCAGGTGAGATCTGAGCCCAGACCAAACCATAGCCTTAACAGGAAGCATTAAGCTACCCTGAAATGCCCAGTGTGTTGTGTAGAGGTTGGTTTGTCCCTTCCTCAAGAGAATGCCAGTGCAAAACACTGCCTTTGTTCCGTACGTGTGCTTATTTCAGAAATTCTACTTCTCTATCTGCTTTGGCATCCAGCAAAACACTGCTAGAGCACTGGCATGCCAAGAAAAGAACTCTATAAAAATAGACAAGCCTGAAAAGACAGTTTTCCTTCTCCTCCTTGTAAAGGTCTGAGCAACAGCACTCCTAGAGAAGCAACTGTTGGCAGGATTCCTCTTACGTTTACATCATGCTCCTAGTGCTGAACGAAATGATATTAAACAGGACTGCTAAACCAACTGATTATTTGGAAACTGAAAGCACAACCACGGATACGCAGATTATGAGTCTGTTTCTGTTTCCCAGGTAGCTGCACTTCCAGAAGCCCAACTAAGTCAGTTCTGCTCATAAAATTGCGTGGGACTGTGCCCAGCAGCCATGCAGAAATGGATCTGTTATAACCTTACCTTTTCCCTTGGCCGCTGAGGTGCTGCCCGGGCTCCTGTCACCAAGCAATTCTTGTGAGATCAGCAGACAGTTTATCTGCTCAAACATTTACAGTCTCGGGATAAAACAAAGACCTGGAAAGCAAAATGTCAGCAGTGAAGAAAATAAGTGACCCAGCAAAGTTCAAAGTACCTCTCCTTTCTCTTTTCAACAGTCATACCTAGGAATGGCTCTTACTTTCAGTAACTGCAGAGGACCATGCTTTTTATCTCCTTAGTGTGAAAGGAACCATCATGATGAACAGTAACTTTAGATCAGGGGAAAGCCCTGAGGCACTGCCCAGAGGCAGCAGGATATTCAAGACCCACTCAGGCTTGTGCCTGAGTATCAATCCTACTTCAAGTGTCCCACAGCATCTCATAATCTGCTAACTAACACTCTGAAAAAACACTCTAAGTCATTTCTACTCACAAGAAACATGACTTTCCCATCTGATGAGGACTACTCACCAAATTTTTCATTTCAAATCATGCCTTACAACTCTCATGGAAAGCTGTTCGCTGTCCCCCAGATCGGTTTGGTCTGTGGTTAGATCACTTTATCTAGATAAAATGGACAGTAAATACAAGTCACAAGCTGCAGTTGCTCATCGATAAGCTTTAGCAGAAGGCTACATCCAAAAATTCATTCTGAGAGCTGTTTGTGATGTTATTAAGAATAAAGCAGATAAACCACCTCAATACTTCTGATGTCTGCAAAATGAGCAACATTATCCCCTTCATTTTATTCTGAAATGAAAAATCACAGCCAGCAGATCTCTCCCATTCAGTTTACAATAAAGTAATGATGAAGAGGAAAGGTCTTTCAAACTGCTGTTAATTATATGGTCTCAAATATCATTCTATAACCAACCCTTGCTCATCCCCCCTGTTAAGGAATATCTTAGAAAATGTCAGGTTTGGGTTTCTTTCTCTTTGCTCTTCCAAATAGGATCCCAAAAGGCAGCACAATGAGCTCCTGGTTTGCACCTGCACTTGAAACAGCTTTTCTTCCAATTAGATATCAGATGTTTAAAAGAGCTAAATTAAACTCGGGCTTCTACATGAGGTGTCCAGCTGCACTGGCCAGGCCAAGGCTGGGCATCCTGTCCTTCATGTTTCAGCCCTCACATGAAGTTATCTTGTTAATGGCAAAGAGACTTAACATTCCAGCTATGAAACTACCCTTGGTTGCAGCAGATGGAGAATTTAAAGCAAACCAACAAATGCTAGTGAAGTCCTCTCTGTCTTCTTTCAGGCCAGCTGAAGTCATACCCTGACAAAACATCTGAGGTTACAAGTCTTGAGGCTTTCAAGGCATTTATTCCAGTTTCCACTTTAGGATCATTTTCTGCAGGTGCTTCCTATAATCTTTGCTGAGGCCCAGACTGACCAGCCTACAATAGCAGGGCATGATTCACCAGGCAGCTCCTCTCAGACTTATTTTTAGTCGTGGCAAGAGCAGGAATAAGGAGGTATAAACTCTGCACGTTTATTTGAAAAGTTCATTCTATTTATGACTTTTCCCCCCAAATCTGCAATGCTTAGTAGTATCTGGCATAACAGGTTAGATAATTGCACTGCAACAGGCGAGGTTGGACCTCACCTGCCGGCTTCCATTTATTTTGTCAATATGTCACTACTTGCTTATACAAACAACAACTCTTTCCTCAGCTGCTCCATTTCCTAAACCTACTTTCTGATACAGTTTTCATGGAGGAGATGAGGAAAATACCTATATCCAGAATCTAGACAGCCTTGCTGCACAGAAACAACACTGTTGTTCTAACTGCACAAGTGTCTGCCACATTCCCCAATACAGAAGAGGCTGAACTTTCTCCACTTCAAGGGTTAAAATGAAGTCAGAGGCTCCATAAAATGCTGTCTTTTTCTGGATCACCTTCGTTCATTTACATGTGCATAGATCACTTAAAGCTCTACCTGATGTTCAGAGTGAGAAACAAGCATAGTTTCTGCACTACAGGTTGCTTGTGGCCAGTTCTCACTCCTCCCCGTGGTACTCGGCTCAGCATTAACCTAAAGATACCGCTGCGGGGCCCTTGCACAGGGGGTGGGAAAGTGAGATGAGGCCGGCAGCCCGTTTTCTCATGGATCTAGTTTTTCAGTGGCTGCTATCGAATTCATTGAAGCAAGGATTTGACTGAGCAGGAAGATAGAATTACATCTCCTTCCCACAGCTCAAGATCAGGGTGAAGATGGAGGATGGCAGTGAGGGAGTCACTTTATGTGCATTTACTGACTTCGTAACCAAATTTCCATGTTCCATGCGCGAGGAACAGCACAGGGCTAATATTTAGCCACATGTTAACCAGTATTGTTGTTGAGTCTGAACAGCAGCCGTCTGAGCAGCTTCTTCTGAACCAGGCTTCTTTTCAAATAAAACACAAGTGGGTAGGTACCTACACCTAGGTAAAGATTTGCAACTAGTAAACCAGAGCATTTCCACAGAGCAAACAGGAGTTCATAATAGAAAAGAGGCAGCTCAGAGGTATGAGAGAGAAAACTGTATTTTCATAACAGTGTAAGAACTGAAAATGCAGAGAAGCATCTGCGTGCAGTAGGGAAACACTAGTACACAAACTCAGGCCTCTGGATAATTCCAAGGATCTGACCCTCACTGATCCCAGACTGAACGAGTAAGAAACACTTCAGTGTGGTATCTGCTTACTCCTCTTTCTGTTTTGGTGACACACATACAAAAACAGTTCTCCAGGCCCTACAACACATACATACCGGCGGGGCTTTTGGTTTTTTTGCTGTAATAGATATGAACATGTTTGCCTCCACAGGTAGTATGACAACCCTGCTCCAGGCTAACTGTAGGTGAAGTGTGGTTCTTCTCCGTTCATCAGTTCCTCTCTTCCCAGCTTTTAAACACTCCTCCTTCCCTCTCACACCACTTTGTCTGTGCCTCCTGAATGAAGAGGATCCACACAAGGAAAGCATCTCTGAGGAGAAACTTTGAAGAGCTTCCCCCCCACAACCCCCATCTCTTTTCTTGGTCAGTATGTAGTCAGGAAAATACAAAAGCTGTCCAAACCCAGCACCCTGCAGTTTTCACCAAATGCAGTAACAAATCACATCTGTACATCAAGTGGAGAACAGCTTTCAGAGACTGGGGGAGTAGCTGGGTTAAGGGCTAGTGAGGACCTACACCCACTAGGTTGCCCAAGTTTATCACACTGCTGCCAGGAGTTCATTATAGATAATTACAGACATTGAACTGGGGGGCACTTTCCCAGCATCTACTGAACCATTTCCATGATTGGCAGAGACTGGTTTAATCTGTATTTTCACCTGGAACTCGGCTCTTTGTTTTCTTTCAGGTCACCTTTTATTTTTAATTGACCTTAAACAATTAGTTACAGCCAAACAAAATCACGACTGCGTAACGCCTGACTGCTAGGAAATACATTTTCAGCCCCTTCCACGACGTTAAGATCTCATTGCACATTCAGACAAGAAGTCTAAAACCATTTTAGCAATATAAAATGTACTGCAAACGCATTGAAAAATAAATACATCAGTTGCTGCTACATCACCTACTATCGAGAAAGGTGTAATTGATGGGTGTTCTCAGCGGAGTCTGCTCTGTAAGGCACAACACCAGTACTGACCTGGCTTATAGAATCAGAGAATCCTCGTGGCTGGAAAGGCCCTCCAGGATCACCAAGTCCAGCCCTCATCCCAACATCTCGACCATGGCCTCAAGTGCTCTATCTACTCGGTTTTTAAACCCCTCCAAGGATGGTGACTCCATCACCTCCCTGGACAGCCTGTTCCAGTGTCCAACCACTCTTTGTCCAAAAAATCCAGGAGCTGCTTGAGGGAGCAGACAGCTGCCTGAGTTCAAGCAGGTTATACCGCTAGCAAAAGCAGTCCTGGGAGTCTTTCACCTTTCACGAGCCTTGGGCATGGCAAACAGTGAAGAACGCTTCCAGTGGTGCCCAAGCCTATTACCACATTAGGACTATAACCCCCCCTGGACTCCCTAGGGCTGGTCTTGCATCCCAGAAGAGTATTTACATTTTATTACACAATTTCTTTATCAGAGCTTCATTATACCAGTTATCACCAATTATGTAAAAATCATGTGTTCCCTGGATAAACTGTGAATTGCCAGACACCAACCAGCCCTGCTCTGTAACAGAACTAAGGGAGACCAGGCTCTGAAATACCTGCTTATTATCACACAGCAGAAGAGGGAGAAAACCACAATGGTCCTGCTTTCTGCATATTAAAATGCAACGTGATGTGCGGCACCAGCAAGTGCTTGCCCTCTGCTACGCCTCTTTGACCCCCACGGGGAAAGGAGGGCAAGTTCATGGCGTGCAGGAGCACATACAGTACCGATGGAGGCCCTCAGCCCTGAAATTAGATAAGAGCACTTCGTTCCCCACTTGCTTCGGTAAAGCAGCGTGCGAGACACCAGCAGCGAGCGCCTCCTCGGCCGGAGAGCCGAGCTGGGCCACAGGCCCGAGGAGTCTGAGTCTTGGCTCCAAACAAGGGCTGAGGGCAGGTGTGGAGACCCCAGTGCCAGCCCTGCGATAGCACCACCGAGTCTGCTCAGCGCAGCGTGGGGACCGGGTGTTTATCGGTGATAGTTTGTCATGACAATCACATCGTCCCGTCATCTGGGAGTTCGGTCTTGGCAGCGTTCAGGCAACAACACACCACGGTCACTCGTGAGGCAGAGGCACCGGTTCCCGCAGTGTCCGCTCAGGCCGCGCAGCTCCGTGTCGCGCACGGCGCCGGGCAAGGCCAACCCCGGCCGTGGGGCCGCTCCGGGTATCGTCCTGCCGGTGCTTCGGCTCCTCACGGGGCCGCGGCTTCAGGGGCAAAGCCCCTCCTGGGTTACTCCCCTCCCGGGGCGGCGCGGCCCGAGGCGCCGCCACCGTCGAAGACCTCAGGGCTGTCGGCCAGCAGCGAGGTGCGCACCTTCCGCCGCTCCTTGAAGCGGCCCGAGT
>VZRI01012842.1:610841-624626 GCA_013397515.1 Upupa epops
CGGCGGAGGCGGGGACACGGACGCGTCCTGGGAAGGAGGGGCCGGCCCGGCGAACGGCTGGGAAACAGTGGGGGGAGACCCTGCGGTCCAGTGCTTGAAGGGGCTTAGACGGGGAGTTTTTGTGCGACGATGGGTTTGTGTCCGTACAAACGTCCGCTTTTTGTTACTGCTCCTGAAAGGAAAGCAAGAGCCGCTTCCCCCACCGTGTGTTGCAGATGGTGCTGTGTTTTTCGGGGAAGCTGCCCTGTGATGAGGCGCTAACACCTGTCCCATGGGCTAAGGAGCCACTCAAGGGGGGCTGTGACCACCTGGAGGAGTTCGTGAAAGCCACGGATGGTTATTTCAGCCTCATCTTCCTTTGCTAATCAACTTCTGCTGTTTGCAGCTTTGCTGAATAGCTCATGAAGTTAAGACAAATGGAAATGGGGGAATTCAGCTTAGGGAGGGAGAGGAGCTCGGGGTATGCACTTGTGTTATTAATTGATCTCTTCACAGCCAAAGGCTTTTGGATAAGAAGAATTCACACACATCCACACACCTGAAAGTAGTGTAGAGTATCATGCTAACTCATACAGCAGCAAAACATCTGCCCTGTGGAATAAAGCAGTATAGTAACTTCTATTGAGAGAGACTTCCCTTTACATTCCCAACTAACATTTTCGGAGAGATGTAGCACCAGGGCATCAGGCTCTCTAGGGCCAAGGACAGTGAGAGACCGAAAGGTCATGTTTCCCCTAATGAATATGACCTGCTTCACTACTCATGTGTATCTATAGTGAAAGAGAACACCAGTAAAGGTAACTATTATTTTTCAAAGCCCTTGTCACAAAAATACTACTGCCAGAGATACACAGGCTTCTACAAAACACATGCCACCCTATTACCTGTTTGTATTATTTTGATCGCCATGGGTCTGACCTTTGCCAGGTCTTAACTCAGTGGTTTTGGGTTGGGCTTTTTTCTTTACAATTAAGCCTGTTTCCAAGACGCGTAGAATGAAACAGCTTTGTTCTTTTTGATGCTGAACTAAAAGCAGAGCTTATTGAAGAAAAAAAACCCCCAACCCCCTAGGGGTGTGGGAAGGTGCTGTAAGAGATGTGCTATTTGAGAGGGTGCTGCCTGTGTGTGCTGGTGCAGAAGGACAATAGCAAAACCTGCTCTGCATTTGAAAGTCACTGCTATGGATCAGTCACAAGGTTAGTATTTACATGAAAACACATTCTCACTGTCAGAGTTATGTTCTGCTCTCTTCCTCCAACAATACTTGTATTCCTTCAGTGTGCAGATATTTACAGCGTTGATATCAAATGGAAAGTAAAAGAAAGCATTCACTTTAGGTGCAGGGAAGTGAGATAGTGTATTCATTTAATAAGACACAGTTCAATTCAGCTCTCCCACATTTGCAGGAGGAAAGGATAAAGATCAGTGGGATTTTGTAATCCCAACAGTAGGACCTCTTCTCCTATACTGAAACATGGTCCTTTGGAGTAGGATTGGACCACTCAGACATCATGTATCTTCATAATCTTGTAGGGTCTCTGAAACTCAGAATTACCTTGGTATTCTCAAGATTTGTATCCCCAAAGATTAACTTCCATGCTGCTTCTCAGACTGATCTTACTTACAGCACCAAAACAGTGAAAAGAAAGAAAACACCCAACGAGAGTTTGTTGCACTTCCCACCATCCTTTTTCCAAAACGGGCTTTGGAAGCCTTAGATTTCCAAACCCTGCCCTTACCTGATTGCGTCGAGGAGCCCCATCTCTACTCACATGAGAAAAAAGCCACCATCCACTGCAGGCTGTTCTGACGCTGTGGGCCATGCAGTGCCCAGCTGCGCTCTGGAGCATGGGTGGTTGAACTGTCATCCCTGGGTGTTTTTAGAAGTTGTGTAGCTATGTAGCTTAGGGACATGGTTCAGCAGTGGGCTTGGTGCAGTGAAGTCAAGGGTTGGACTCGATGATCTTGAGGGTTTTTTCCAACCTAGACAATTCTGTGATTTCCAAAACACAACAGTAACTTTAATGCTGCTATTAAATGCAGTTATCATTATGCAAAGGGCATCCAGTAATGTCCTCAGAAGCATAAAGGGCACTAGTGCATATTGCTATCGGGTCTCTTATTTACCCTGAAACCCTAGACCACCCAGCAATTATACTGCACTTTTGAAACTTGTGGTTCTCTACAGCTAACCTCAAGGCCATGTTTGAGCTTACTGTTGAAGACACTGTACAGCACTGGCACCTGTAAAGAGTAGAGCTCTTCTTAGGGCCATCTTCCCAGCAATAGTTTGATTCTTTGTTTTGATTCTTAAACATTGACCTGATTTACAGCTGAGCCACGGGCCTTTACCAAGAAAATTGGAACAGCGATACCTGCTGGCACAAGTGGAGCTTTCAGCATTCATCGTTAAAATCTTGAAACTTGAAACTCCTAGATCTCAAAGCCTTAATGTCACCTTAATTTAAACCAAGGAGCAGGAAAAGACCGCACAAAGAATTGTCTCCCATCTGCATCAGACTGTCTACTCGAGAGTCAGCAGTCAATTCTTCTAGCTTTAGATTTCCACAGCACTCAGGGAAGTTACTTACCTTACAAACCCTTAACTGTTCGTAGTGTGCTAGCGATCACGGCTAAGACACTTCTGCTTTATGGCAGGCAAGTTGTCTCACCTTGGAATCTCCAAGGACCACGGGGGGTACAGAGCTGCATCCATCACACCAGAAGATGGGGCTAGCTGAATGGTAGATGGGAATCACGGGTGAATGCCTGCAACAGGGACTGCTGCTGCACCCGCAGAACCTACCAGTAGCTCCAGTTTTCTCCAGTAGCTGCAAGTGAACAAGGTTTCTGACTAACATCTGCCTGATGGTTTCCAACTGTAGTGGTATCTCACTTACTTCCAGAGGAGCAGAGCAGTGGTCTTGAGATGAAATAAACTATCAGGGAAGTTACATCAGCTCAAGCACAGCCTCCTGTACCATCTTTAAAATGACTCTTAGTGCTCTAGTAGTGCTTCATGTGAGATAAGTCCTCCCACTCTTGAATGCTTTGAAGCAAAGGGAAGTACTGGACTTCCCTTCGAGTACTGGACTCTAGGCTTGCATTAACGACCAGTGTGCTTTTTTCTGTTGTAGCAATCAGCTGTAGAGAGAAAAGCCTGCTGCCTTCAGTTCCTTGAGTGGTGAGGTGAACCTGGAACAGACTATCAGATCTCAAAGGTGCTTCTCAGCTCCAAGTGCAGAGATGATGGCCACTGTCTGATATAAGGAAGTGAGCGTAGCACAAGGTGGCACTAACGAGGTACACAGGGCACACAGTCCTTTTACTTCCATCCTCAGTATCCCCTGGGAATGGGGATGGTTTAATCAGTTAGCCAAGACAAACACGAACAATTCATTAGATCCTTGTGTTTTAAGATGTAGAATTGTACTTTTCCCTCTGTCCAACAGGTCAGAAACCTCCTGCTCTCCAAAGACACTGAGTGTGAGTGTTTCTAATCACACTGCTTTGTGCTGTCATCAAATCCTCAGGACGGGACATGTGTTGAAGACCCTAGACTGTGAGATGTGTCAAAGCTACCAGTATGCTCATGGTAGAGGGAAAGGGAGAAGCAAAACGCCTTGTCATCCTACAAAAACAGGGTGCTGAAACACTTCCTGCCTTAAAATACCAACCAATTCCTGAACTGACCACAAAATAAAGAAACCAATTTTCAGTCTGACGTCTGCGTTGAAGGGAGTGGAAAAGTGATCCGATGGCACTGATGCTTAGATATTGATTTGTCGCTTGCTTGAAGTGTTACACAGGGAAGTGGTTCAGGGTGGTTGCAGAAGACAAACGCGTGCGTAGGCTTTGCTGTGGCAGAACAGCCATCCAGTGCCAACCTGAAACTGCTTGCCTTCAGGAACCTGTTCAAGGTTTTCCAAGTAGGAAAGTTACCAGCAATGTCAGGATGGTAATTAACGACTGATTTTCATTTGGCAGCCTGCCATGTGGTCAGAGTGACGGACACCACAACTCCTTCACACATTTAATGGGATTTTTCTTTCCATTTACACTATCATAAATTACAAAGCATATTTCACTTCACAAAATAAAACCATTTCCAGATCGTTTTGATGACAGTATTAAGTCGTACATAACCTACAACAAATAGTCCTGTACAAGGCAGGAGGTTCTATGGAAGTATCGGGAACTCGGACTATTTAGCATCTGCTCTGCAATCTGGGTTAATCTATCTAGCCCTTAGTTATTTCTCTAGAAGACAACAAATTTACAGTCATAGCCTTCACCTTCCTTCATTACCATCGTTACACATCTTTTTCAATTTGAATAGAAACATGTGCTCCCTGAAATAATTCAGGAAACTGCATCAGTGAGTTACTAAAGCATATGACACAGATGATCAGGATGAGGGATTATTAGAACTGGTTTGGGGAGGGTTTTTTGTGTGGAAAATTGAGTTTGGTAGTAAATTAAGTCGCTTTTCCATGCTTGCAGAAATATTTCACGTTGAGAAACAGTTTTAACATTAGGAATAAATTGCAGTTAGATTATGAACTCTGTAATGTAATGTCTGTGAGGGGAGAAAAATAGTAACATTTGGTAAACTCTGGATTTACCATCTCCCACATTTCCTATGCGCTCTCTCTTTTTTCCTTTAAACCAACCATCAGGAAACACATTCAACATAAATACCTACATTTTCAGCAGATTTACTGTACAGAAATACAGAAACGTGACAAAATGTAACTTGATTTTTACAGAAAAACCCAAATCCTTCATAATTAACCTAAAAAAAGTGCTAACTTTCCAACAAGGCCAGAAAATATCCCGTGTCCCAGCATCACTTAACTTAGGTGTTACTGTAATTCAAGACAAACTGATATGACCATTTGACTCGGTAGTAAAAGAAATTGAAAAAGAGAAAATACTCTATGTTTTGGGAGATAGCAAATGGCTAAACGCGTATGCTGTTAGGATGCCAGTGCCTAAATGCAAAATAAAAAAACCTAAGGAAAGCTGGAATACACACAGGAAAAGAATGCTCCTTTGCAACACTTGCGATAACAGAGGTATGTCAGGGTAATACTGCATTCGTGGTAATGGTTTTCAATACATCGTAGCGAAAACGCAGCAAAGAATTCCGTGGAAAATAATCAATGCACCGCATTGACTTATAGTTTGCTAAAATAAAATGCCATTCTTTCAGCTAGGTAAAGTAAAAAATATCTTCTATAATATAGGTTCTGCTTCACAATTGATATATATAATCATGTCGCATGGAGAGGGAAACGTAGAGGCGTATACAACACTGATTAAGTACCTTTTTGCTTCTCTAGCCGTATTAAAATATGTTTTGTGTTTCTTAATAAGTTAACAATAAAATCGTTTGCAACTTCTCAAAACAAATATACATCTGAGACAAGGCAAAAGATACAAGGTAAGAGGATTTTTTCTGACCTTTTTTTTTTCCCTTCTACCAAGAGGCGTATGTCTATGAGACACAGGCTTTCCCTAAACATTTTGGCATCCGTCTGCAACTCTGCAGAAACTGAAGTGCAGTCAAGGAACTTTTCCTTCATGTTTAAAATAATTTAAAGAGAATTTGTTTTTTTCCTTCAAACTAATTATTTGAAAACAAATGGCTTTGAAGATAGGCTTCTCTTTGTCTAAAAGAGAACATCTTCATTTTCGATTAAAATCTGCACAATTAACTTCTGGTACCGCATGTCGTTCAGTGTAGCAAGGGTACTGTCCTCTGGAGGCCTCATTAAAGTAGGTCCAAACACTATTCCCAGGTTTTCAGCATTCATAAAATTCTCCTTTTCATGCAAGGTAACCCTAAAATAGAAGAAAAAAACAGAAAGAAAAGTAAGCAGTTGTATGCTGCCCAGAAGAAAAGAGTATCTGCATGCTGATCTGCAGCCCCGCTTCACGTCAGGCTTTCACAGATAATGACCGTTTTCAGGATCATTTTTTACTTCCACTCAATACAGTCCCTGTTTCCACAGCAAGGACAACACAACCACAGTGGGGCTGTGACTTCCACTGCCTTTAAACACCCCTCAGGCAACTCTTAAGTGATTTCTCCCTGTGCCTGTCCATGGTGAGCTCACACTGCCTGTCTTTACTCAGCTTCAGGGTTTAAAAATGTACAAAGAAGACTTCCTGAGGCAGGTAAATAGCTGGTTCTGAAAGAGAGTTCGGCTTGAAATCAGTGAAAGTGAAGAGCACTTCATAATTTTCCTAGGCACCCAGCTGAAAACCTGGGATACTTGGTAGTATCCAAGTCACTGCCAAGAATGAAACTGAGGCACTTCTGCAAAGTTTGCATGCCTTATGAAGCCTTACGCGTGCATTATGTATGCACTACGTATGCCTCAAGAAGCTCTGGAAAGCAAATGAGGCAGCGTGTTTAAAACTGAAAGAGATGTCACTGCTAGGGGCCTGTATAGCTTTTACTCATCAAGTGAAAGTAGGCCCTGCTTGATCCTTAGCTTCACTGGGATGTGAACAAACAACTCGTAAGAGACAGCTCTTTCCTTTTAGGGTTATTATTCAAGAAGACAAACCAGGAGCTAAGAGAAGGCAGAAGCAAAACACGATCAAGTGACTTCACGCAGCACATCTAGCACATCTCCGAAGTCCTCACCGTTGGGGTATTTCTGAGATGGTATCTGCCTCAGAGAAGCGCGACAAACTTCAATTCACTCCTCAAAGGTTTGCAATGATCTGCCAGCAAAAGGTTCTATGCTGTGTATATGCATAGCTTGTCTGTGTTTCTACAAACACAGCTTGGCTGCTAAACATGGCTAGGTTAGTGGCAGTGTTCAAAGCGGAAAATTGTTAAGNCGGCTAGGTTAGTGGCAGTGCCCTGATGGAAGCTTTACTGGCACTTCCCGTAATCTCTTGTTCAAAGCGGAAAATTGTTAAGCTCTTCAAGAATTATCCGGCATGCCAATTAACTCACTTTTTGAGATGAATCATTAGGTATCTAAGTGTCTCGTAGTGAGCAGCAGGGAGTAGCATCAACACTTCATGTATTGCTTCTAGTCGTTCGTCAGGATTGGAGATTTCTGTAAAAACACCAAACAGGATTAATGTTAATAGGGATTTCCATTTGTAAACAGCAATCATTCGGGAAGAGGAGTTATGATTATGGAGTCATTTAGGAGCCTCTGACTCTGCTCAGAAGGGTAAATATTAAAGCCATAAACATGGAGCTTATCAGCAACTTCTGCATCCTCAAAGAAGTGACTTTACAAAGAAACCAGCAACAAAGACGACCTCACAGTTGTCTCTGTGGTTTGTGGCTCTCCCTGCAGGCAGGCTTGTACAGCTACCTGAACATTATGGCAAGGAATGCTGCTGTCCTCCTCCCACCCTGACAGGGTGAACCCCCAGTCTGCTGCTTCTGAGTGAGGGGTTCCTCCCCATCTGGCCAGGGTTTGATACTGTAGGACCTATAGAGCAGTGACATATGTGCTTTGTGGAGTATCTCATTGCTCTGATCCCTCACTGACGGAAGGGCATACTTGTCTGCAGTGCACATTTGTTGCCGAAGGAGGATGTGGAAAAATGGTGGGGAAGTGGGATGCAGCCTCAAGGCTCACATTGTTCATTCTACTCTGAGCCACTGTAGATCACCCACTCTTGCATGTCTGGCAGGCAGTGCTGCAGCTGTGACTCCATCCCCCCCAGTGCCAGATGCAGTCCTTGCAACAGCACTGGACATTCTGCCTCTTGGAATAGAGTTTTAGTCATTTACAAGGAAAGAGCGAGTGATTCCATTCCCAACCCCATCCCAGGGCACGCTGTAGCTTCACCAGCTGACACTGAAACCACACTTGCTGAAACTGGGTCATTATTTGGATACCTTACATTTATTTTTTACCCGCATAACGTCGCAGATTATTAACAGCCAGGCAAAGCTTCCTGTGTAAGAGAGACCTAGCTGGGAAGTAACGAACAGAACAACGCCCATGCTTCCAATTTGTTGTCGTTTTCTTTTATGTGGACAGCTTTATGGATGGGAAATGTAATTAAAGATGGGTACAAATGACTCCATGATACTTACTTGCTGCCTCTATGAACTTGGAATAGGTGTCGTAAGTGATCACAGGGATTGGTAAGTCTCTGAAGTACAGCTTCAGTGCTCCGGCAATGATGTTGATGTCTGGATAAATACTGGCAGAAATATCAGCCTTGTCACCATCTAGAAAAGGAGGGAGAAATCTTTCTGAAACCAGGTTAATTTTGACTGAAGCAAGGTTAGGCTTTTTATTCAGATATATCGTGTCCAGCCCAGCAAGAAAAAACAACCTGAAAGCATTTGGAAGGCTTAAATGAGAATATATTGCTACCAACTTCACAGAGTATGCATGAGGAATGGTGGTTTCTTTATCTTTTAGTAAACAATTTATTTGCTTAGATCTTTTTGAGAGGCTGGTGATTCTATCAGCAATATCTGCGGTGTGCCAGCTCACACATCATATTTTAATGTTGGATGAAACATCAAACTATTAATGTATTTATTGAATTCAGCCCTTTTATCCACTGAAAATAAGCTACTCATAACTTGTTCTGATGTTGTACTTCTTATCCACAGATCAGTGCACAGGAGTACGAAACGTTCTTTTGATTTATACCTGGGGAAACAGAGGCACAGAGGAGTAACATGGATTTCCAGTGACCCTTGGGAGACCAAAAGGAAAAACCAGAGTAAAGCCCTGCACTAATCCATCTATAGTAATTAGCTAATAAGAAAGCTGCCTTATTCTCTAGATGTCCTCTAATGTCTCAATATTTGACTTATTTATTTATAGCAAAGATTTCAATTTAAGCAGACATTCCACACAGTTTATTCTGGCATGTGGCTGGCAATTTATTACATGAATATGGAGACTCAGATGACTGGCTGAATAGATGAATTATGCAGCTGAAATGACTCATGTTTTGTTTGCCACCGAAGAACTCCATTACGGAGCACTTTTCATCACAGAGCCTTGGGACTGACAAGTGTTGCTGGTAAGCCCTTGACCAACGCATGACTTGCAGTGAGTGAAATTACAAGAACGAGCAGTGAGGCTGGATCACCATTATTTTTCAAGTTCCAGTGACTTCATTTGTTCTGTCCTATCCAGTATCCCGACACCTACATGCTTCTCAAGACTGAGAAATTCTGTTGTCCTCCCCTCCTAGGGCCTGTCCTTCTCAGTCTTTCAGTAGAAGAAAGGGTAGAGCACTGGTCAAGCAGGGGCTAAAGCTGTCTGGATTTAATCCCTGGCTTTATCTCAGGTTCCTTTGAGATCAATTATACCCCATAGTCCTTGTTCCCCACCTTTCAAGTGAGGTTATAGTGCTTCCCTCACAGGAGGTGGTGAAGATTTGTAGTGGGGTGATGTGGGATTATGCTTGGACTACAGAAAAGAGCTTGCTTGCTGACACGCTGTACTACCAACACCTCACTTGTCTCACAATAAGCAGTGCTTGCAGACATGCCCTGATACTACATACAGGTGAGTGGGTGTGTGTACGAGCACCTAAGATGGTGCTGATGAGCTGGCTCATGGCTTAAGCAGGTGGTCTCTTTGATGGGTAAATACTGGCTGCGTGGATGAGCCCAGAGAGTTTTGCTGAATGGAGTTAAAGCAAGTTGGTGGCTAGTTCCAAGCACTGCTTCCCAGGGCTCAGTATTTGTGATGGTCTTGTTTAACACCTTTATCAGTGATCTGGATTAGGGGATTGAGGACACCCTCAGCAAGTTTGCAGATGACACCAAACTGGGCAGGAGTGTGTATCTGCTTGAGGGTAGGAATGCCCTGCAGAGGGATCTGGACGGGCTGGATTGATGGGGTGAGGTCAACTGCATGAGGTTTAACTAGGTCAAGTGCCAGGTCCTACAGTTCGGTCACAACAACCCCACGCAGTGCTACAGGCTTGGGGAAGAGTGGCTGGAGACCTGCTCGGTGGAAAAGGATCTGGAGGTCCTGACTCACACATGAGCCAGCAGTGTGTCCAGGTGGCCAAGGAGGCCAATGGCATCCTTGCCTGCATCAGAAATAGTGTGGCCAGCAGGACTAGAGGAGTGGTTGTCCCCCTGTACTTGGAACTAGTGAGGACTCATCTCAAATACTGCATTCAGTTTTGGGCACCTCAATGCAAGAAGGACATCGAGGTGCTGGAGCAACAAAGCTAGTAGTGAAGGGCCTGTAGGATAGGTCTTATGAGAAGTGGATAGGAGGGCTGGGTTTGTGTAGTTTGGAGAAAAGGAGGCTGAAGGGAGATCTTACTGCTCTTTACAGCTACCTGAAAGGAGATGTAGAGAGGTGGGGCTCAGTTTCTTCCCCCAGTGACAGGATGAGGGAGAAAGGCCTCAAGCAGTGCCAGGGAAGGTTTAGATTGGGCATTAAGAAAAAACTGTTTGCTGTTTGTGGTCAGGTATTGGAACAGGCTGTCCCGGGAAGTGGTGAAGCCACTGTCCCTCAAGGAATTAAAAAACCATGCAGATCTGGCAGCTGGAACCATGGTTTTGTGGGCATGGTGGCATTGGGCTGACGGTTGGACTTGATGATCTTGGAGCTCTCTTCCAACCATAATGATTCTATGATTGTATTCCATGATAAAGGCTTCAGCAGCAAAGTAAAAGAGTTTCTATTGATTGCTGACATTTTATACAAGCCTTTGCCATTAATCTTGAAGGGATACATCCTGTCCAATGTATGTACATAATTCTCATTAAGACTAATAGCACTGCATGTTCTCATCAAGAGAAGATTATATGCTTAAGTGTTTAAAACAAGCAGCCTTTCTTGATGCAGCTGAGCAGTCTGAATACATCCATCAGCATTTAATTTAATACAGCATCAATAAGCCCTCAGAGGATGTTTACACTGCCCCAATCTTTTGTTTAATCCACACGTTCCAGGCACGGTAGCATTAGTCTTGTAAAGCTTTGTGCAGAGAGCTCTATTTAATTGATGGACACTGAGCACTCAAACTGCTCCACTAAAAACAGATACCTCCAAGAAGCCAGCAGCTGCATCAGAACAGATAGAGCAAAGCAGGAGGCTGCATCTATTATCTAGGTCACCAGTACACTAAATGGAAGGGTTATGTATTTAGTACTTTTACAAAGCAGCTCAGCAGGCTTCTTTAAAGGAGCCCTTCAACTAGAGGTACTTCCAACTACCATGTACTTCAAACATACCTCTTATTTGCATATTTGCTCACTCTAGCAAAAATACATTAATTCCCAAGTCAGAGAGTTTTCTTTTCACTTCACAGACAAATGCACAACCATTAGGAAATGCAGTGGAGATTATTTAAATGTGCCTAACAATACATCTGTTGTGTCTATGCCTTTCTGCAGCGGGTATCTAGGGGAAGGTGGATTTTTGTTTTCCTTGGGTAAACTCTGGATTGTCTGGGTTTTGTTTTCCTTTCTGTTTCAGCAACTGAAGGCCCTTGACAGGCTGCACTTATTGCTTACCCTCACCAAATTCCTGGATTTGTATTTTTATTTAAACTCGCTTAAAATGCGAAGCACTAAGAAATAAAAGTGAATTCATTACTGGTGAAGCCCTGACACGTGTTTCATTGAAGACTGTCTGCGTTTGCATGAATCACAGACTGTTAGGGATTGGAAGGGACTTCAAAAGATCATCCAGTCCAATCCCCCTGCCACAGCAGGATCCCCTAGATCCAGTCACACAGGAACAGTCCAGATGGGTTTTAAACACCTCCAGAGAAGGAGACTCCACAACTTCCCCAGGCAGCCCCTTCCAGTGCTCTGTTACCCTCACCATGAAGAAATTTCTTGTGGGACCTCCTCTGTTCCAGTTGACACCTGCTGCCCCTTGTGCTATTACTGGATGACACTGAGAAGAGCCTGGATCCTTCCTCCTGACACCTGCCCTTTACATATTTGTAATCATTAATGAGGTCACCCCTCAATCTGGTCTTCTCCAAGCTAAAGAGACCCAACTCCTTCAGCCTTCATTATGTATGAACTGCATCTGTTTTGTATGGTGCCTTCTGCATTACCACACTTGTTCACTTCCCAGCACATAACTTTTCTTAGTATCACTGCAGCATTCATATGTTAATGCAATTTTTGAAAAACTTTGGATTATAAAAGTAGTTCATTTCAGCCTTACAAAGCTAATCCTACACAAACCCCACCATTTCTCGTTCCTTGTTAGTTTCAGGCTCAACATATTGTGCTGCTTTGTTTTGAAGTTTGAATATCTCAAGACAAAGGAAATCTCTGCTCCATTTCTTAAAGGTTTCAGCTGACTTCGGGTGCCACAGAAATATGTCAGTACTTTCCCTGAGAATGAAATGGAATAAGCATTTCATTCTAAAAGCCTCATCTACGCCCTCTGAATACTGATTCCAGTTCTACACAAGTTCCTGTTTCTTTAACACTCTATTTTTATTGCACAATGTTCGACATGCTACCATACTTCTGTGTGGCTTCTCTTGGACTTGGCTTTTGACAGGTTTTCAGCCACACTGGCAAGAGAGTATGAGTTAGGATGCCTCTACTCATGTAATATTTAACAGCATAATGTATTTAGTAAGTGCACTGTACCAGCCAGTCATGCAAACAAGTGGGGGGACAGAATGCGCTGGCGACAATGGCAGCTCTGTGGATAAAGTGCACAATGAGGGTTTTCTGGATGCCACAACGCTACAGCTCAACAATGCTGACAGAGAGCAACTGTCATTCTACAGCCCCAACATTCACCAGATTAAATAAATCCACATTATTCCTCTCCTTCTCATTACAAAAATCACTACAGCGAAACACTGTCAGTGCATCAGAAAGCCTACCGCTAATTTACAGCAGGGATATTTACACTGCTGTGGGTCTGGAAGGGACTTCTAATGCGAACCAGATGAGGACCAACTTCTCTGTTTCAAAACCAATCACAGCTTCACTGGGGCCAAATAATATTAGATGGGATGCTTCTCTTCCCAAAGTGTTACCTTTCAAACCTGCCTTTGTATTTTTCTCTCTCAAATGCTTTGGAAATAACAAGTGGCAGAGCAGAATTAGTGAGAGGGAGGGCTGGCTTCTCTTCATTGCATCCTTCCAGGTGCACATTAAGTCAGCAGAAGTCCCTGTATCATACTGTCTACTGGCTCCTGTGGCTTGAGGAAGAGCTTGGGAAATCAGAAAGTGTGATTGCATTACTTGAAGGCTGTGCACTGCACATTCAGATGGGCCGACTCCTCACTTGCTTATTTTCAAACCCACTTATTAAAAGCTGTATTTCCAGACATGTAAACATGTGTCGGCATTGTAGCCAGTGCCTGGGGACTGAACCTGAAAGGACAAGCAGGAAGGCTACTCAGTAACACCAGAGTGTAGTGCTCTGCTACTCTGGGTACCATACCATAGAATCTGTCTCACGAACACCCCAACTTCCATTTAAAAAGTATTTATCCCTGCTCCTATTAGAAGGTTGTTTCCGAGCCTTGCTTTCAGATGGTTAAAAATCGTCTTACAATTCAGACTAAATTTATTCCTGGCCAGTGTACATCCTGTAGGATCGTGCCAAGACTACCCATTAGATTAAAGACTCACTTTCCTGGCTCATACCCCTGCTCTCAGCTTCTCATTTGACAGCTAACTATGTCAAACTCTTTTAAAACACACTTACCTTCTACTATACAAGGTCTGCATAGCTGTCTGGGATACTGACATGGTCCCAGAGAACTCTACAGCACTGATCAGGAATTTCCCATTTTATATTTCAGATGGAGATTCCT
>VZRI01012842.1:624722-643466 GCA_013397515.1 Upupa epops
GCCCACCCCACCTCCCCTTCATTATTTTTTGCTTTGCAAAACATCAGTTTCCTCAAGTGAGTGTGGAAACAACAGTTCAGTGAAGCTCTCACTAACTTAACTGTCTGGGTGGAAATTTAAACATGAACAGAAACCTCCAAGGTGTTGCTGGAAGTGAGACCTGCCTGCTCCTTTCTCTCTTAGCTTGGCCACCTGGGATAGAAAACTGGGATGTTCACCGTTCTTGGTATAGCCCAATCCCTGCTGCTCTGACTTCTAGGGCTAAGCAGGGGGAACTGTGCAGCAGAAAACCCTTCCTACCTGTGGGCCAAGCTGCGAAGGAGAGAGTGGGACCCCTGTCTCTAAACCTTACTGGTTGAAAGCATCTTGCCAATTCAACTTCCTGCCTGCTGAGAACCAGCTAGCTGCACAGCCCACAAGTCAGAACAAAAACATCTATTTTGGTTTTCTTTAAATCCCTTCCTTCAAAAGAAATCCTAACTCCTGCTTTTCCACTTCAGTTGAGGGAGAAAACTTTTTCAAAACCTTCCAGGTTTGAAAGTTCTCAGCTTTTGGTCTCGGCAGTTCTTTAGTCAGGCAAGTCACACAGCACAATTTGTTCACGGTTCTGCTGTTTTTAGCGCTCTTCATGGCAACACTCTTTCCTTTCTTAGCAGTTTTCCCTCATGGGATTGTTAAAAGAAACTGACGACACAGCTTTTTATCAAGTTATGCCTAACGTTTTTCCCCAGAGCCTTTGTAGACAAAGTCTGTTCTTACTTTCCCTGCTTCCATGTTTATCTACGGCTTTTTCCTTTGGAAATCAAATACTGCTAGTGACCTTACTCTTCCTGTTTCTAGGTGCTGCTCTTTTTGTGAGTAAATCACACTTTCTTCCTTGCTGTGAGTCCAATCAAGTGTGTAATGATACCAGACTATGCCATGAGCACCGGTGCTAACAAAAGATAAGCTGTCGGTAAACCTGGGCTGGCTCCAATGGTTTGAAGCATTTGCAAAGGAACTCCAGCTGCAGCAGTATATTCAAGCAATGCTCAGACATGTATGTCCATCTGCTTCCTTCAAACGCTTCTCTCTTCGACCTGTACTTCTCCTTCTGGCTTTCATTCAGGTTTGTTGACTTACTGGGGAATTAACACACAGAACAAAAGCCAGATCTACCTGTAAGGAGAGGAGTGGGTCCTATGAAAACTGACCCTCCCACTAGCACTGCTTCAGTGTGGCATACTGGCAACGTGTCTTCCTGTGACAGCAGTCGTATCACTCTGCACCTCTTTCACCCAAATCATGCCCGTGTGTATATGCGTATGTTAACAACTGCAGCACCCGACGCTGTTTAAAGTATGTACAATTTTTAAAGGATATTTCAGTATGGCATGAAAACCTTGGCAATTCCTAGTTGGACTTTCTTTGCCAGTGACACAACAGTGCATGACAAATTCTCTTTGAAGAAAAAAGTATTGAGGCACAGTTAGTGCAAGATGTGTCACCCACAGCCCTTACCGGTCCTGCCCAGCCCCCCCTGGAGCTTCCACATCTCCTGTCCATGGCACCCACGGCCCCCAGTCCCTGCCTGAGTGACATCGTAGCAGCCTGCAGCTGCATCATGGCCATGACTGTGCCTCGCCGTGCACCTTTCTGGTTAGTACCCACAGGCTGACTTCCCTGGGTTGATCTGCACCTGCCTTATCCCCATGGACTTGCAGGCACCAAGCTGTGTCTGACCCCACTCTTAACATGGCAGAAATAATGCCTGAAAAAATTAAGTAGGAAGGAAAACACCATCTGTGGGAAAGGAGAAAAATGTTTATGTAACTTCTGAAATGTACTGGAAAAATGTGATGAAGGCCCCACTCTGCACCTACTTACATAGCTGCTTAAAATTAGTCCTGTGTGCAAAGACAGCGTGAACAACCAGAACCAACATCATCAGCTAAATCAATTCAGAAGAGCTACAAGGATGGCAATCAGGCAGCGTTTGAGTTATTAGGTTTTCAATATGCTGTACAATCCTCTCCTTGATGCTCCTCTCATCTGCTGCGCAGAGGCAATCATGTGCATAGCGGCGTGCTGCTGTCCACAAGGCTACATGCAGGGTGACTTCCCAGTTTCAGCTCCTGCTTCTTAAACTCAGATTATCATATAGTAATGTACTGAGTCTGCTAAGGGTAGGACTAAGAACTTTCCCCTGGTACTTATCTAGGCTTGTTCTGGAACTAGGAGAGTAGTCTGTGCTGCTAGATTGAGCAATCATTGAGCTCCTGGAGCACTCAGCCTGCCTTTACGTACTGTTTAATTATTCCTGCCAAATGTGAATGATGATTTCTTCTTCTGAAGATTAAGAACTCAGAAAACACAGGTTGCTCTCTGTACTGCTGCTTATCCACCAATCTCCTTACCATGCTACCTATACAAACCTCAAACAAACCGAAATGTCCTAGAACTGAAAGCTTAAATTAAAATTGCAGAGGATTAAAACCCGCGTACCTCGATCAAAGGCCATTTTCACATCTTCAATGTGCTCAGTGAAGCCTGAGACTCTGTAGAGGCCCTCAGACTTCAAACCTGAAACAAGAAGTTCACAGTTAACTTTGTTTCAGTAACTAACAAATATTCGGGCCTAAAAAACAACTGACCTAGTAAACGTAGCAAAATATTCCCTGCAACATGGAACTCCAGGGCATTTAGGGCAGGAGCAGGATAATTTTCAGGGTTTTTTTAAAGGATTAACCAATTTCAGAATTTCTCCTTTCTGGTTTTGTTAGATACACAGTTGATGATGTCAGAGGAAAATACAGCAATCTGCTAATGGGGCATGTAATGTTATCATGATTTATTCATTTTATGTTGGAGATTTTCCTGGATTTGGCTATAATTAATAAAGCTTTATAGATCTCCTTTGCTTTTACCAGTTGCTTAATGATAAATAGCACTGCAAGTAAGAGACAGCCCTTCCCATTTCCCTTTGAGTTCCCAGTTTTGCTTTAGGCTTTTACTTCTATGCAGCTGGTAGATCTAATGGATAATGCACTTCTTCACATCAGAACATTCCCTCTGTAATTCTTTCAACACAAGAGACCTGCTCACTCGCACAACTCTCCCCTCGCTGCTCCACACCAACAAGCAGCGCAGGGCAGTTCAGCAGAGCTGGCAGAGCTATCCAAGCAGAGTTACACTCATGTATTTTAATCCTAGAACTCCTTACTGTGACTATGCACCACGCTAACCTACTGAGGTTCCAATGCACTTTGTTTTCTTAAGAGCGAGTTCAGTGTCTTACACAGTTCTATGGCAGCTCAAGAAAGAAATATAAAGACATTTTAAAACCAGAGAGCAGGCAGCAGATTGTATCTTGATCAATAAATGTACAAGTGAGTGATTAGATCTCAAATACAACACAGCCTTCTGCTCTATCACCAGTGTAAAGCTCTTCTGTCTTAGTCCAAGCTATTCTTTCTATTTGTTGTTGAAATGATGATATAATCCTGGTAGAGTTTTATGAAGCAATGCAGGGGATTTACTTGTAAATCTTTGATTCCGTTCAGTGGATGATTCATGGCTTTGAAATCCCTGTGGCTAGTATCAGTGTGTTGCCATGCAGATTACTGGGATGCTGTGGATCCAATACGATGATATTCTCATGCTGCAGCTACGACCAACAGAGAACTTGTGTCTTATTAGGCAGCATGACCTATACATTTGCTATCCAGGGCTAAAATATGTGACCATTAGTGTGCTGTGCTGCAGACGACATGGTATTTCTTCTATCTGGCATGAAGTTTTGGCTGTGATATGCCTCCTGAACCATCCATCCTGCAGCATCTCAGCATCATGTGAAACCCTGTGTGGTTTGCGACCAACCACTAAACACCACAGTCTGTGACCTCACTTGTCTGAGTCACTTCCAGTCATTTGTGTTCTCTTGCACATAATGTCTGGAAAGGTTATTAATAAGGGATTTGATTTAAACTGATTAGTCTGAAATTGGAAGTGTCCCTAGGTATGTTAAAGGAAAATAATGAAGAAAGACACAAAAACGTGAACTTTAAAGTTCACCCCTTTCAGAAGTGTAATGTAATACATGGTCTGACATGTTTTCAGAAAGCATTTCAGGAAATTGCATTATGAAATGCCATGATTTAATTTTACTAGCTAATGCAAAGCAAGGTATCACCTACACTAACAAAAGCCCCTTTCTCATCCTGCCTTCAGTGTGCAGGAGCATAACCTCCTGCCCCTAGCCTAGCACCTAATTCAAATCATCATTTCATTGTGTCTGCTGCTTTCCTAAGACACAAACCTCTAGCTTCGATCTCTCGAATGCATGAGTCCACCACCATCGGCCTCTGGGTGTTGTGGGCTTTCACTAGCGTGGTGAGATCACAGCAGTAGACTCGCTTTATCCTCTTGAGGTCTGGTTGGCAGTCGTTGGGCACATATTTGGAGCACTGCTTGTGTACGTTCAATCCACAGTCTGTAAACAAAGATAGCCAGGCAAATTAATCAACACTGACACTGACAGGTCTGGTCTAAACATTTATTTCCTTGGGCTACATTAAGCAATGGGCAGAACTTCCCCACCAGAAACTGGAATAAATGAGCTGGAGATGAGAAAGATGAGTGTGGAAATCTGTATTGGTGGGCAAACTTAACTCCAGCAGAGCTGTTAAAAAGCTGTAAAAGCTCTGGGTGTCCCTCACATCCCTCTTAGCTGGAGGTGACCACTGATGCAGGATGGTTCAGTTCACCTCAGGACATGTGGCTCTAGGTGCTGCAACTAAACACATGGGACTCACCCTCTGGGTACTTAGTTTATAATAGAATTTTATAAGATAAACACAGCAATGACTGTCTTCTGCTGGCCAGCTTGTGGCTTGGCACTGCTAATGACAAAGGACACAAGATCCAGCTGAGCTCTTAAAATTGGGCCAGTGCTTTGTGCTAGCACAATTCCCCTTCCACATTCCTGCAGTGATGCAGTATGGCTCGCTCTGCCTCATCAGCAGCCTCCCAGTCCCCGTCTCATCACCTCACTGGTTACTAAAGTGTCCCCAGTGTTTAGTCTGTAGGACAGTTTAGGCACATAAAATGCTGTGAAAGGCATGATGAATGTTACAAACAGTTCTTGCTGTGTTACTCCAGAGTCAAATCCTACTCCTCGTTGCTCGGGTGGGTTTCTATTAACTCAAACATCACTGCTTGATCTCCACAAAGTGAATTTTTCTAATAGATTCAAACATCCAACCAAATTAATTTAAAAGCCTTAGTAAAGCAAACACCACCATCATGAATTACATTACCTCGCAGAACTCTGGTTCCTGTTTTAATGCCTTCTCAGTCATGCCCATGGCTGACAGTACCCTTTGTGGGAACTTAGCACGTCTAATATCATCACCAGCAAGTTACTTACTGGTTTTTTCATGTTTATTCACTGCCCAAGTTATTAAAAATGTAAACATTCCTCTAACACTTGCAGCACGGTTCAGTACTGTTCTCTATAAAATATTCATCAAGAAAAATCATGTAATCACTACAAACACACCTACACATCTAATGAAATTGGGTGGGGGGTTTCTGTGGCTCTCCGTACAGTTACTGCTGCAGAAAACATTACTGCTCTGCAAAATCTAAACAGCTGCAGTTAGGATCCTCCGTGTATTGTTTTCAAGGCTGTACTCTGAGCATGTGAAGTTAAGAACAAATGCATCTGCCTACTTAGAGTTAAATGTTGGTAATTTAATGAGGGAGAGTATTATGTTTCACACTAAATAAATAAGCCTTTTCATAAGTTTAATATTTTATGTATGTCAACAAAGACAGCACCATGCATTCGTGAGGTCAGGTTTTGCACACTTCTGTTTAAGATCAAGTAGCTTGAAAAGCAAACTGCCATTAATTTTGCTCTTTTTTAATGTCCTCCTTTGTGTCACCTTTATTCATCTACAGGCAGACAAGATACAGCAGCAGCTGAGACTGCACTCTGTATTTGTGAAAGGGTTTTCTAGCCTTCCAACTGCGGTCTCGGAGTTAGGTAACAACCACTTCCTCTACCTATGAAAAGCAGATGTTAGGGTCAGATGTGTTTGGTGCCAGTCTGAGATCAGGAATGCCTGGAGGGCAGGGCAGGCATAAGACAGAAGCCTATTCAGGTGAGACCTGGAAGGGACTGAAGGTCCAGAGATAGAAGTTCTGAAAGCCCATCTGCAACACACCAAATAACATTTCTGCTGTTGCACTCAATCCAACAGCTCATGGAGTGATGATTCTTGCATTTTTCTGATACAACTACTTCCATAAAAGAGCAAACAAGTTGAAATGAAAGCATTGTTAAAATGCTAATACTGTCACAGAGGCAGCAGAAAACGAACCCTTCTGGGAAAAAGAAAGTCATACATTTCACTTCCCTTTGAGGTGAGAGCCTGCAAGTCTGGTGTTTTTATAAGACACAGGTGACAGTCTTTTTTTTGCAGACAAGGGCACTTCTCAGCGACTGGTGGCAAAGAGATGAGTTAGGAAGTCTGTCTGCTGGCTGTTTGACATTTGCAGGTCTTGTTTCTTAAGGCATTAAAACATTGAGGGACAACTTAACCAGCAAGATCAATTCTCAGTGTATAAGCCACATGCACGACCAAGGTGCTACTGAAAGGATGTCTCCCTCAACATCAGGGGCTGGTGGCTTCATCTCTAAACCAGCTAGTGGGGAACGTGACAACACAAGAACTTGCATGAAAAGATTTCTCGCTTTGTTCTGTAGAGTAATCCCTGTCTCCCCTCCTGCAGGGCGCGCAGGCTGGGGGTAGGGAAGATGTGTGAGCACTTCCAGAGAGTGACAGAAAATGGGCTACCTGAACACCTCACTCCCTGAGCGATGAGACCCCACATGAAGTTGGCGCAGTATTCACACCAGTGCGGACCTCGAAATGTGTGGACCTGTAATACAAATGGGGAGAAGAAAAAGAAATGGGGTCATTGTGAGGCAGATGGTTTGACAGATGGACCAACTGAAATGGATAAACAACAGAAGACTCAGTAGGAGTAAATCTTTAGCACACAGTGCCCACATCTCTCCCAAGTCTAGATGAAATAAACCACGGGAACAGAAATTTGCTTTGATCTCGAAGTTTATCTTTCAATAGGCTTAACATAACAGAGAACCAGACTGCGTACAACACTGAGAACAAATCGGGTTTGCTAGCAGATGGTTTAGCTCCAGTGGAGCGAACGAAACCAGGTTCACTGGTCAAAACAGAAAAAGGTAAAAATAATAATTCAAGTAACTGCAGTCAGAGCTTTTATATGATTAGTACAAGCACAACAGGGATGTTTCTGAGATTCAGATGCTCTTCAGCAGATCACTTGCAAATAGAGGAAATGCAGTGACAGAAAGTCCCTTTGAATTCACCAGGTTTTGCTTCCCCATAGCCACGTGTGACCACAGATCTGATGCAAGACCCATGTTCTGGGAGCACCACTGAGGTCTGAGCACGCTACGACTATGGTGTTAAATGTGTGATTCTATGCAGTAACACCAAATAGGAGTGGAGGTGACTGCTGTACATTTGTATCAGGGATGAAGGACTTGTGCAGCCACTCCAGGCAGCGGTGGGCAATGATTTGGACGCTGCAATCCATTAGTGAAAGAAGCAAACAACACCCTTCACCACTTGAGTAAGTAAACTGAGCTCACACAGGGGAAAGATGTCAGTAGGCTCTTTTTCACTAGACTGAACTCCATTTTGTTACAGACCACACAGGAGTAAGTAAGGAGGAGCAAAATGACCTACATGCTGACAGAGCCTGTGGATCCCCAGCCAGGTTTTGGACACCACTGCTGCTTCTCCCACTGCATTTCCAAGGGCTACCGCAGAAGACCTTTTTCATTTAAGATGTATGCTCTGGTGAAGCACGCATTTCACTTTCATTGCAAAGAAGAGCGAGGTCTACGTCTGTGCGAATGTACGTGGTAGAAGCTAGTTCTCAACCGAAGTTAACAACATATAAATCACGCACAGTCTGGCTGCTAATGCTTCCTTTTCCTTCTCCCTGCTCTTGTTTACCCATCGAGTTGGATGGCTGAAAGGCAACTTTGAGTCCCTGGGATGGGGAAAGCTGCTCTTTTCTTAGAGTAAGAAAATGGTCATTGCCCTTTTCAAATAAACTTGGTGAAGTCTTAAGCCAAGTATTTGGCTTGCTAATGCTTTTGCTCCATTTGTAGGATCACACCTAAAGAAGCCTTGAACCCATTCCCCAGGAAGACCAAGTATTATGATTTAATACAGACTCCTCTTTCTGATTTAGTGATAAAAATCCGAGCCTGGTCACAAATTACTCCTGACCAGCTACTCAGAGTCAGTAATTGTGCAAACAGTACAATAGTAAAGCAATAGTAATCGTTTCTCCCTTTTGTTAGTGAAAGGTCAGAACCAGGAATCACAGAATGGACAGGGTTGGATGGGACCTTAAAGATCATCTAGTTCAACCCCCCCACACACAGGCAGGGACACCTTCAATAGGTCAGATTACGCAGGCCCTATCCAATCTGGCCTTGAACACTTCCAGGGAGGGGGCAGCCACAACTCCCCTGGGCAGTGTGTTCCACCATCTCAGCATCCTCACAAGAAAGAATTTTTTCCTAGTGTTTGACTAGTCATTTTATAGAATGGCATTTTACCTCTCAGACAAAAATTGACCGCTCAGAAAAGAAGTATATTTCTTGGAAACAACACTTTGCAATAGAATTTGATATAGATAGATAGACAGACAGATAGATAGATAGATAGACAGATAGATAGACAGACAGATATGATAACGTACTTTTTTTCTCATTTCATCTTACTTTGCTTTGCAGGGTAGCATGAATTTCAAACAGCTCTCAGAGGGGCTAAATGACTGTACCTAACATCAGTTGGTGATCTGAGCTCCAGGCATGTGCTCTGTGTGACTTTGAGCAGATACAAAACTGCAGATACACGTAATTTTGCATGCATCGACCATTTTTAGACCAGTAACTGCATAGTTAGTAGGTTTGCACCTGTGGATCTGTGTGGGTGAAATTCATGTGCTGTGGAAAGATAGCTAACTATGGCTTCTGCTCTGCAGCACGACACAAAAGCCAGCCTCATGAGATGTGGCTGTGAAAGCTCATTCAGGACTTCTAAAACAGCATCGTTTCTCACCTGAAACTCCTCACAGTTGATGGGATATTTGAGGCCTACTTGCTCACTTTACATGAAGCTTACTTCAGCTCATCTCCCTGTGGCATATTTAGAAAGTGGTAGCTGATGGTTCCGTGATCTCTCCTGTCATTAACAGGGAACAGTCATCAACAACGACTGGGGGCTCCATCTGAGAAATGCTAACTGCACACCCTTCCCTTGTTCCCTTCAGCATAGTGACCCTCAAAGGTTTAACCCTTTTTCTTTCACTTCAGCTGCAGGTCTGCATTTTAGCTCAAATGGAAAGTTCCCAGCGAACTGCCCTGAGAACAGTGAGTCTGGTCAAGCTGAAACAGAGAAATACTTTATGTCTCACTGAAAAAGGAAGACCTTCAGAAGTTTCTAGATGAAAGTGGATGCGGTTTTGAACCATCTCACGGCCAGCCATTAGCTCTAAAGAAATGCTTGAGGAAATCTGTTCTTACAAGCACAACGCTTGCACACAGCCCAAAGCTTGCACACACCAATTTGGAATGGTAAATGGGAATTTTGCCTGCAAGAACTGGCCTCATCTCTCTTTTAAACAAGGAGAGCTCACAGCAGGTCTTAAGGTTTCGAGATGAGCTTTTAGGTTTTGCCCCATCCTTTGCAGAGACTTCATTAAAAATGGGATGGACTTGGATTTCTGAAAACATGATCAAGATCTATTACTGGTTCCTACCTCACCCTGCAGTCTCAGGAGGCCTCTCTGTGTACACACAGCAGGCTTCGGGTGTTTTGGCTACAGTCAACATATAATTCCAACTTCTAAGAAGAATTTACAGGGAGGCATTTCTTCATATAAGCCAAACCCAGGATGGTTCAGACTATACATTACTTTTATGTTTGGTCTTTCATCTTCTTTCCACAATGCCCAACTCCTAACTTAGTCTATTTCCTTTCTGGCTCTTTCAGTGAAAAGATCTTACTTAAACTCTTCCTCTCATTGCTGGACAGTCTCACCCAATACTGGACTGTGTCTCTCTCCTTACTGCCTTCCTGTAGTCTTCATCCCTCCAGTGCCTTTGCTTCTGAACAGCATAATTTTCCCTCCAAGGTGCTATCTTATGCAGTATTAATCTGAGGCAGAGCCATGTTCACAGAGAGAGAAATCAAGACCAAAGTGAGTGAGTGCCAACACCATGACAAACCAACTTAGTGCCTTAAACAATACTGTAGACCTAATTAAAAACTGCCCTGAGTTGAAATGCATATTCTGAATTCGCACTGGGGTACTGCTTCAGAGACAATATTGTTGTTTATCTGACGGAGTTTGAAGATTTTCTATTTGCATCCAAAGGCAACAGGAGATTTTACAGACTTTTGTGCATTTGCAGTCTCCTGTGGACTCCTGCTGAACTCCTGTCTTCGCAGGGAAGCTGACTCTGCTCTTAATAAAAATATATTCTTCATGTTGTCTATTAAAAAATACCTCCCACAAACCCTTTGTCTCTCAGAAGCAGTGTTTGTCTGCAGGGATTAACACCAGGGAAAATCTATCCCCAAGCCTCCTTTCTCCCAGCAGCTCTTCTGACTTGTCAATAATCAGCTGCCTGCACTCCACTAGCCCACCTGCAAATGGGATTTGCCCATGTTCTAAGGGCAAACAGCCACAATATTGATGTAAGTGCACATTACACAGCTGAACCCGCTCACTTAAAGCATCAGAAAAGCTCTCTTGTGAATTCCTAGTGCAGAACGAAACTTAGGGAGCCTTCCATAAATTCCACGATGCCACCCTTGGGCATGAGATGACTTCACCAACAGCTGAGGACCCACTGAAGCTGGCAGGTAAAGCACAACCCCAAAAGTGTAACGAAGGACTCTGCGATCCCTTTAGACTGACACCCCCACAGAAATACCACTGTGTGTTTCAAAACAGCGCTTCAGAGCTCTGTTCTCTTTCCTGAATGATGGTATGTCTACACTGGCTTATGGAAAGTTGTCCCGCCAGACAGACGCCAGCTCCAAACCTCCATCTGACTGTGTCGTGTGCCCAGGATGAACCCATGTTAAAACATCCCTCTGCATCCTAAATCTTCTTTTGTTTGTTTGCCTGGCTTGCCTTTGGAAGAGGGGCTGATGGAGAAAGCACAGATGCCCTGAACCCAGTGCCCTGGCTCTTCAAGCTCCACTGCTTCTTTTTAATTTTTGTAGTAGCTTGGAAAGGATGGAGGGAGATCCATCCTTGCTCTGAATTTGTTCCTTGACCCTATTTTTTCTTCATGTTCCTTCTCTCTTTCTAGTGGATAAGAGCTTTGGTGTAAAATCTAGAAAAAAAACTCATCAGCTTGGCTAAAAATGTGTCCTTTCTTTTTAAGATTCTTCATGGCTGCAGGACAAGAGCTAAAGTGTCTGCTCATGAAGAGTTTGCCTATGACAAGATTATGATTGACACAGTGACACACAACCTTTGTCACTGTGAGCTGAGATGAGAGACACAATGCACGTCAGTATTCACTTAAAAATGGGGAAGACGACTCTTTGAATGCCTGCAAAACAGCCTTCACCTTCAGATAGGTCCTGGATCACCAGAGCCTAAGTGCTGTCAGAAACCATTAAGAATTTTGCCCCAAGACCCATAAAACCGTTCTTTCTCTTGTAAATCAAGTCTTAACCCTTTTAGGTAATGAATATGGAATCCATTAAAAATACAGTCTGTATCTTAGCTGTCTTTTGAATCTAAATATTGTATTCTGAAGCATTCTTCCCCCAGTTTTTGTTCAACTCCACATGTTTTAATACCCTTCTTTTGAACACTTAACTGTATTTGCATAGTGAACATAGTTGTTCATTGAGTAAATGTGAGGCTTTTGACTGGCTTTTCTGGACAATATATTTCTTTAAATGCTTCTTCCCTCACATTCCCATTGCCCTTACTAGGATAATAAAATTATCTGCCCGTCAGCCTTTGGAATACGTGCTTTTTTTTTTAAATCACGTGGTTTCTCCAGTTAAACTATGACTCTTTTGAAACAGAAAAGAGACTCTGTAACAGCGAGATGGTGCAAACGCAAAGTTAACTGGGCACGTGTCCAATAATAAATCAAAGCCAAAACAAGGGGAATTTTGAAGAGGAAAGAATGCATGGGTCAAAGTGGAAAGAAGTCTCAGTCATGAGAAAATATTTTCTAGTTAAACTAAATAGTTTTGATATTAAAATGATAATGAGGGCAAACACTTGAAAGAATGAAAGATTGTTTAATCATGCAAGAAAACACTGAGTATTTCCTCTATTTCCTTCAGCACTGATCAGTGAGATAAATATTGACTTTTCTTTAGGCTGGATCAAGGAGAGGGAATGAGAATAAGATTCTATTATTTGCTCTGCTCACTAATATTACATTATTGATTTCCCAACTAGAGCAGAACCACTGCAGAGGAAAGCAATGTCTGCACAGCAGAATATATAGAAAAATAAGAAGTGAGTATTTTTCACTAACCCAGGAAATCAGTGAAATCATTTTAATCAGTGCTTCTCCTTTTCTGACGGGCCAGAGGTATCAGAAAATTATATTTCTGCTAATGAGTTCAACTATTCTGACAGTGACCCAGATCAGCATCTTCAAGGAGCATTAAGTAAATGGAGGTTTCAAAGCTGGGACGCATTCCTTTCTTGTCTTTTTACAGTCTCCTAGTCTCTCTGTATCCATCTCGATAAGCATCAAACCACAATTTGACAGCATTAGATACGGTAACTGGCTGGTATGCTCTGAAACCAGCACAGTCCTCCTGGCAAAACACTTCAGTACAAGCTGCCTGGAAGGTCCGTTTCCAAAGCTGAGTCATTTCCCTGCTGCAGCAAACTAGACACAGCATTTGGGGAAAAAAACTCCTAAGAATGTGATTTTGTATCTATAGGAACCCAAAAAGATGACCTATTTAAATATCCCTGTGCTCGTCCAGCCGTTTGGTTTAGTTTGACAAGAAAACCAAAGCTCAGATCCTATAGCTCAGTGGGACCCTGGGAGCTTTTCCTTAGCATATGGTGGTGGAACAAAAGCTGGGAGACAATACCACCGCTGTGCTCTGCTTTATTGTCAGGGAGCACCCGAGCTCCCTCAACTACTTCTGAAAACAGAAATTGTCTAAACTGCTCATTAAATGCTTCTGCCTTCTGAGAACAGCTAGATTTTGAAAAAGAGACTTTTTTCTCATTTAAAACTTAATACACTTTAGTATAAAGACAATCAATACGAAGCACTTTGTTTCTTAACAGAAAAGAAAGCTGAATCTAGGTGAAAAGAGGTAAAACGCCAGTCAAGTAGTATAATGAACAGAAAAGATGTCTTTTGGATTAAATGCCTATGTAAAAGCATCTTAATAATGCAGTCAAGGGAACTTAAAGCACAAAGAGAAACGCTTCTTTCAACACTTTTCTCAGAGACAGTAGAGATGGGAGGTGAAAACTCCACAGAAAACAATCAAATGTGAAGCACCTAAACAGAACTTTTTAGCTGCAAATGATGGGAAGTCGCGCTTACCTTAAAATTGTGTGCTTTCTCATAGTTGAAGTGGTTGTCGTTTTGAGTTAAGGCTGCTCTTCTGACCAGGGAGGTGATCTGTGAATAGGCAAAGAGTTTCAGAGGTTGCCATAAAAGTGCCCCCTTGACTCCCACCTTCACCCCCAGGGCCACAGCCAGGAGCTCTTGGCGCTTCCTTCCTCGCTTCGACTTGTGAACAACAGCACAGTTTTTCTCATTTTCCAGCCACAGATCCTCCGAGAACATAGTGCTGGGATCCCAAATCTTTTCCCTGTCGTCCTCGGTGCCCGGGAGCCTGACTGTAGTCAGTACAGTACAGTTTGTCCAACTGCTTCTGATGTTAGACAGCAGATTTGAAGCAGCTGCAGCCCATTCTGCCGAGACCTCTGGCATGTGACTTGAATGGGCCGTCTTGTGGGACGGAAGGAGCTTCTGCATCTGAATAAGTAACGGCCTGTGCCGTGTGATTTCTTAAGGCAGATGTGTGCCTCAGACAATAGTCTGAATTCATACACTGAGCAACCTCCCCTCCCTCCTGCGCCCCGAGCCGCGGTCTCCAGTTAGGTGCTGCTGAAATTCCCACTGGGGGGTCAGCATTACAGCTTCACACCCAAAGGCTTTTCCAGGCACAGATCCCTTCGACTGCACAGTGTGTTAAAAATGAACAAGCAGAAAGCCCCGAGAAAGCCCACACAACCGAGTCTGATGCTGCATCCAATTACACTCAGATTCAGCGACTTATCAGCCAGCAGTCTGCATGCCAGCAGATTAAGCCCTTAAAACCATGATGATTGTTTAATCTTCCAGAGCTAAAAATCTTGCTCTCTCCCCCTCTCTCCTTTTTTTTTTTAGCATCTTGTATGAGGGCAAAAATCCAGCAGGACTCCAAGCATTAATAGCACTTTCATGCCATATTTTAAAGCAGTGTTTTGTCAGCAGGCACTTGGTATGATGGGGCCAGCACACTGCCAGGGAAAGTTAAAGCCTAGCTTGGACAATGCAGGAGAAAAGCCCCTGAGCCCTGTGCAGCACAGGAGGGAAGGCAGCACTGGAAGTTGCTTCAACAGGGATGCAGGAAGCCCACATACAGAGCCCTTTTTTGCAGAACTGGGTCTGCCATGTAGAAAGAGCTGTTCTTTGCTCTGGTTATGTGGTTATAGATTTGGGGCTGGTGAAGAACTGATTCCAAGTTAAAACTCAGGGACAAGAGGACCTCAATTCACTTCTATATGGTCCTTGTCCCAGGAGACAGACGATGTGGGACACTGAGCATCCCCTGGGATGTCCATTCAGCGCCCCACCTTCTACTGCCTTCCCTCCCTTCAACTCCCCTCTCCTGACACCTTAGTGAGTGTTTGCCCATTCTCCTGCTGTAAGAGGACAGCAGAGCACTGTAAGATATATTTCTCTGAGATGCTACAACAAAGTGGGGGGATGCCAGCACTACTGGGAAAGCAATTGCTTTGAATAAGCAACAATAAAGAGCATGCTGGCCTTTTACAGTCTGCTCCGTTTCATCTTACCCAGAAAACATGAAATTCAAGTACTTCATTCACTTACATTAACTTGTGAAGCTTAACTTGCCTCTGCTTTTTCAGTCTGCTTTTATCTCAGACTGGAAAATCAGAAGGTTCATCTAATTTACTTAAAACCTCCATCATATAGACTGCCTGCTCTTAGTAAAAGTGATGCTTTCCTGATGTGAAAGCCTGTGGGGACAGATGGTCGGCCATGAGTAACATCAGGCTGTGCAATTTCAGACAGTGCCCTACTTAGGGTTTTCAAGAAGTTGTGCAACCTATAAAATCAGCTTCTCAGTTACAGAGCAATGTGCTGACTTCTCTGTACAGCACACTGAACTCCTCTCTTTTCCAGGTAACTCACAGCACCTTTTTTATGTGCTCCCATACTCCAGTGCTTCTGCTCTCCAGCAGGGAGGATTTCCATACAACCCCACTGCTCCTGGGAATGCTGCTGCCCACCCCGCCTTTCCCCAGGGCTCTCAGCACTGTTACCTGACCACTGGTGACAAGCCTGTGATGCATGTATGAGCACTGCTCTGCCTGGAGGAAATCCCTGCTGCTCTTCCATACGTCCTGATAGTGAATCCTGAGTTCTGCCAGCTCAGGACCTTTATCTGCTTTCCAGCAGATAAAGACAGGCTATAGCTGCCCAGCTCTCCTCAGTGTATTTCAAGAGATGAGAAGCACTGGTTTCAGGGACACCTTTGAGCCTATCAGTGGCAATACCTTGGGCCACCACGAAGGAAATTTTGGAGCAGCCTGTAGTTCTTATCACTCTCCAGTTTCTTTCCTCTGTACCATTTAAAATGTATTTACATTTATCTCTAACAACCCCTGTGAACTGGTTCTGAGCTGTTAGACACCCCTGAAGATACAACATCTAAATCCCATGTACACTGAAGCTACTTTCTGTCTGACTTCCAGCGTAACAGATCCAGAGCCAGAGAGAGAGGCTGATTTCCTAACAATGTTCTAATATTTGTATTTATGTAGCTAGACTGATAAAAATCCCATTATATAAACAATATTGTTTTACGTAACACAGCAGATTCAATAGTCAAGCTACAGGCTTATGATTATACATCTTGGATTTCCTATTTATGAAACTATTTTTGGACTACCAGAGTGTCAACCTGGGATCAGACACACAGCACTGTATCGAATGGAAACTCTGAGTGTTTGCTAAGAAGCATTAAACTTTATAGATCTGGGGGAGGACAAGTCACCCAAACCAATGATTAGACTAAGGCAGTTCAGTACTTGCTGTTTATCATATAAACATTTTATTTGTCCCTTAGGTTGCTTTTTCTGTTTTGATTTGGCCCTGTTTAGACAGTTGTTTAATGAGATCCCTTGAAAAAACAGGATGTGTACAGAAGGCTGACGGTGAGTATGTCCTCTTAAGAAGCTTAATCATACAAAGCACTACCAGGTTTGGTGTCTAAAACGGTGCTGTAAAACTGAGATGAGCTGGACCACACATATATAACCTCTCCCATCTCTAAATATAATGCAAACAGAAGCAGCACTTCAACAGACTTGCAGCAGCAACCAGTTCCAACACACTGCCACTGTAAGGCCAACCCCAGCGCTCTCTTTCATCCATTTTATTTTTCCTAATACAAAATCTACTGCACGTGGTGACAACTCATTTAAAGATCATCTCTCGATCAAGTTAGCAAGTCAGCCTGCAGCTAGCGAGGAGAATGCCAGCAGCTAATAATGTTATTGCTGGTTGTCACTGCACAGCTCAGCCGGCAAGGGCTGAGAGGCAAATACGGGTTGTCTATGTTTTCAGAGCAAAGGATTTCTGCTTCACGTATTACTGCAGTTTACTTGTCTGTCTGTGCCTGTGTAACGAATTAGGCATTTACAGCAAAATAAATGTCCTCGATCCAGAATAATAAAATTAAAGACAGGGGTGGGGGTGGAGAGGGCGACTCAGCTGTTGAGCCATTTCCAGCGTGCCCTGACAGCATGAGCTGAACCGCACCATTGTCTCTCCCCTCAAACACTGGCGTCTTGTTTGCTAACAAAGGCCTCAGGGGTAGGAAAGAGCAAATTGTAGTATGAAAAGCTTTTGGTTTGGTGCATGTGGCCTGATTTCTGTTGCAGTCGTGTGGGCAGTGCTGAAGATTCCCTGGAAGGAAGTGGCAGGGAAAGTTCGCTTGCCGCCCGTTGCTCTGTGCCAGCCGTGGCATGGCAGGTAGAGACTGCATGAGCAATGTCCCCTCACCCCCAGCCTGTGGCTGGCAGGCGAGGTCATGCAGTGGAAGCTCCCTGGCTCACCGCTTTACCTGCCTAAAGGGCACGTGTGAAGCAGGCAGAGGGGTGGCATGTGCAGGCTCAGGGGAACTGCTCCACAGTGAGCAGTTGTGACAAATCCACGATGGATCCCTAACTAAATACACTTAACACTGCACTAGGATGCAGTCATAGGTCAAAGAGAGGCCTGTTTCCTTGCAGGCAGAGCACACTAGGGCATCTGCCAGACAGATTATGCTTGCTCAATTGCAAACACACCGTGAGGATGACATACAGTGCAGGAATCTTGCAGCTCCTGGGTTTTTCCTGGTTTTCTCCCATGGAGCGTTTCCTGTGATATGCTTAGGAGACACCACAGAGGCCAGCGAGTTATGCAGAGGTCTGTGTGCTCTTAGCAAAACACAGGGCATAAAGGGGAAACGATGGTCAAGCCTTGTCAGCCAAAGGCCTTCACCACACCACCACCAACAGGGCACCAGGAGCTGCCATTCAAAGGCTTCTTTGCTACTTAAACAGTGGGAGAAACAAGCTCCACATGGAAAGCATACTGAAAAACAAAGCAGAGCAAGATGCCTGCAGCGTGGCACTTGCCAACCCCCTCTTGCAAAATCCGCTGCCCTAAGAAACCCTCCTGCTGGTGGGTTTTGATGTCAGTTAGGTGAACCGAGAGTGCAGAAGTGATGGAAGTGTTGGGAAGCTCCACAACACAAAGATAGGAGTTAGGAAAGTCAGACCGCACAGAAACCCGGCTGCTGCTGCTCACTGGTTTGCTTTGGGGGTAACACAATTACTTGCTCAAAGGCAATCAAAACCAGACAAAAATAATTAGCATGAATTGGCTGACACCCCGTGTTCAACAGAGTTCCAACTGCAGTTGCTGAGGGCTGCCTCCATATGGACTCATCAAGGGTGTCATCCTGCCCAACAGCCTCTCATTTCCAGCAAAAAAAAATTCCTTTCAGATGAGCTGGGGCTCAGAAAACTAAACACTGTCATTAAAAAAATAAAGCACTGCTGGGTTTTTTAAAGGGTTGAGGTGTATCTACAGTTAAGCTTTTTCACAGAATCACAGAATTATTGAGGCTGGAGAAGAACTCTGAGATCGTCAAACCCAGTCTGTGACCTGACATCCCATCGGCCAAACCAGAGCACTAAGTGCCACATCCAGTCTTTTCTTAAACACCTCCAGGCATGGGGACTTCTCCACCTCTCTGGGCAGTCCATCCCAGCATCTGATCACCCTTTCCATGAGGAAGGGCTTCCTAACATCCAACCTAAACC
>VZRI01012842.1:643495-776339 GCA_013397515.1 Upupa epops
CCCCTGGACCTGATCCAGCACCTCAGTATCATTATTTCTTGAAGTGACGGACCAGTACTTGAGGTGAGGCCTCCTCAGTTTCAATTTTCTTTTGTTAGTAACAGCCAGTGCCTCTGCAGAGTCTGGAGATCTGTCAACAACACGCTGGAAGGGTTTATGGCAGCAGATTATCTACACTAGACTCTATTATGGAAAGCCTGCATGTACTTCCATCACCACCCAATCCCACCTGTCCTTTGAGGATAACCCGCTTCAGAGCAAAAGGAGATCTCCTGCAGTAAATGCTGTGAAGTTAAATTACTAAAATTTTCACCTTTACACTTCTAAATCAATATGACTAACCGTTCATCAGTATCACAGTGACCAGTGGTAATTCATATGCACATCTTTCTGACAGAATGTTTGATTCCCTCCCCCACAGAGAAAATATACGATATACCTACAGCAAAGGGAAATATAATCTCCCTTAAACTTCTAATCTCCTTCCTAAATCCTTCTCAAACAGATTTTTCTGTACACATCCTGATTACTTTCCTCAAAACAACACAGAGACTCAAACAATACAGCAACCAAAGGTGAAATGCTGTGGAATCAGGAAGGCACTAGCCAGAATATTATTACAAATGATAGTTGCTGTAAGCCTCTTAGAGAGTACTCCTATAATAAACTACTGTCTGTTCTGGAACAAGTGGAGGTTACATCAAGTGGGCTGCAATTACAGAGCCATTTCCAATTAAAAAAAATAATGAGTGGACTAAAGCCCTGTGTTGTCAGGCAATTGAATCACTTCATGTGTTAAGCTGTGTTATTTTGTGTCTGCCCTTGTTTTTAGTCTCCAAAGGTGTTTTGACTTCACATTTTTGTGAACTGCAGTAATAGGCACTGTGCTGCAAATACATTGCACGCATCAACGAAGAAACAGTCCAAATATAAGGAAAAGATCTAGATATAGGATGAACTAATTCAGCAATTCCCCCTGAATAACCCTGTGGAGATTAACATGGTAACAGCAGGTCCAGCCTATTTATTGCCTTGACTTCCTTTCCTCCCACTCTCTCCTTTATCCCTCCCAATCTATTACCACACTTGTCAAGGTTATTAATGACATTTTCCTGGCCAAGGTCATGAGTGTCTCCTCTCTGCTTAATATTCATGACCTAAATGGTAGCAGAAAGATGGAAGAGCAAGTGTGTGAGGGCTAAACTGGCCCTGAGAACAGAACCAGATGCCAACGCCATTGCTGCTGCTACAGAGGAAAAGAAGCACCAGGTCCCCCATTGTGGACCTGGCAGGAGTCACTTGATCTGCAAACAGGGCTTTCTAAGAAAACTACTGCATTTATTTCTCAATTACTTCTTCATCTGTGTGTGGATACAACACACGTGACTGAGAGAATCTGACTGATTGCAATGTAAATTTATCACACCTACAAATTACAGCATTGTTTGTAATCACATCTGGTTCGTAGTCTAACCAAAATGCAAGGATGATATTTACCCTGTAAAAACATCTGCAGTGATCCAGTTATTCTGTAAGGTTGTTGGTTTAGTGGGCATCAAAAGTTACAGAATATTTTTCTAACAGGTAGACATTTAAGGATAGGATGGCTGGCTGGCTAGCAGGTGTCTAATCTGGAATAACAATCTGGTCTCTATAATTAAAGAAGAAAATCAGAAACCCTCAGAGGGTGAGTCATTCTCTTTTATGACCAAGTTTAAAATGCATCTCTGCAGCTCATTTGTGGATCACATAATGACATTTGACTCAGGTAGAACCAGATGGCTTACCTTAAGACATTACAAATTAGATACGATTCATCTATTGCTGAGCTCTTTTCTGTTTTCATTTTCTATTATCTATTCAAATTTAGAATTAATTAAATACGGAATAATTTATTTAATCAGCCTTCTGTAAGTAATTATAGAACAATAACTATACTTTTCTTTTTTGTTATTAATACTTCATGTACTTTAGACCCAGCTTGTGCTCTGGAAACATGGAAAACCCAGTTTACTATATTGTTTGCAACACAGCTTTATAGGCGTATCTGGGCTCTCTGGATGAACTTTGTCAGGAAGTATAACTATAGCATAATCAGTCTGTAATTAATACAGATTCCTGATGCTGACTATGTAGGTAGCCACTGTTGCAACATTTCACCCACAGAGGAAACAGCCCAGCAACATAATGAACTTAATATGATGTACAGCGGCCTCTCTGAATCAAGAAGGAAGTGACTCATGCTCCCTGCAAGATACGGGACAAGATTTAAATCTCTGTCCAGAGACAGAGATTTAAAGAACTATTCTAAACATAGCTTTTATCCAGACCGCCAGTGGATGCTGGCTCACCATCATGTAAGCTCTACACACATACATATGATCCATTCATCTTTTTATGCTTTTGCTATGAAGTTCTTGCTTTCTGAAGAAGCAGCACTTCATTTAGGAGAGCCAACGTGCTATTGATTACAACTGGCATTGCCTTGCAAGGAGACCACGGAGCTTGAACTAGAGTCAAACCTTCAGCTACCACAATGAAGTGAATGCACTTACTTCTCAGACCAGGTAGAAGAAGACAAGACTGTCTCCTCTGACCCCTGGAAGCACAGTGCAGTGCCCCTGAAGGGATGAACAGGGCTAGAGGCACCATAAGCACAGCAGTCCTGCCCTCGGGGACATTCTGATTTACTCGAGTGGGGTTGTCATTAACCATAATGACTTGTGCACCAAAGGAGCTGGTTGGTTACCACGCTCAGTTGCAGGGTTAAGTGAAGGACCATGTTTTGTGGACTGCATTAAATCTGTTTAATGTCAGGACATCAAATGAGAGTGCTTGCCAACAAATCCCAGCTCTGTACAGCTACTGTGCTGTATAGCCGGTGGGCGTAGGCCCTGGATGTTTGACTGTGTGCCTCATTCCACAACCAAACACACACATAACGCTACACACAAACACCTACAGCCTCACTTTTGGGGATGATTCTCATTTCTGTGAGATTTGCCAGTCTCAAACTACTTACTATGCTACAGGCGGATGTTATCTGAAAGCAATACAGTAACCAGCTATGTGCTCCATACACAGCCAACAAAACAGAAATAAGTACAATATAAAAATAAAATAGAGAGCTCTTCTGCTTCTCTGAGTTACTCCGAGCACTGATATATGCTTGTGGGAGTAAACATCTCTCACAGTGAGAAACTCAGCCTTGCCGCGTACGCTTATGGACCATGGTCAGAGCTTCTGTTCATATAAAGAAACAAAAGTCAGCCCCTCCTGGGATGATGACAAAATGTGGAGGAAAAAAGGCTGTAGGAAAGTTTCCCAGAAACCACAGAGTCAGACAGCAGTGGTATTTATGTTTGGAGCCACTAAGCACTCAGCAGAGCCAGCTGATCTCTGGAGGGGCTATAAAGCAAAGCCAAGAAAGCTGACAGAATGTCAAGTATTCTGTGGCAGGTTTGGGAAACAACAGTAGCCCCCAAGTTTTGCCACAGCTCAAACCAGCTTAAAACAAGAGACTTTAATGTGGAATAAAGAATTGATTCATGTGAGTGGAAGAGAACAAATAATTTGTGAATCTTGCTAAAAATCTTGCCATCTATAACATTGTTCTGGACAGTTCAGGAGTGGATTCTCTGTGGTGTGATGCTCACAGGAGACAGGGAAGACAAATTCAGCATCAAGCAGCAGTTTTCGCTAGTTTTGGCAGTCTCTGAGTGGTGTGAAAAGCTTCAGTCTCAAACTTATGAACAGCATGAGTAAGTTACACTGCTGCTCGGCACTCACAACACCTTCAAGAAAACTACACAAGGATGTAGAAATGTAGTACCATTTTTTCCATCATTAGTAGTATCTCTGTCCCCTTTAATGGCACTATCTTGTGACCTCTTACTGTAGAAACGCATCAACTGGGTAGACAAGGTGAAAGGAATTAATCATGACTTCTGGGGTACAAAGGAAGCAATTAGCAAATAAGAACACAACATGTTTTCAGGGTGACCAAATATTTGATCACAAGTCTGAGCCACTGCGCTTTACAAAGAAACCAGAACAGGGATAAATGCTAGCTTTATCAAAATGACTGCGAGCTTCTCTCTCATTAGTCTTTAAGAAAGAAAAAAAGCAAAAAGCAACAGGGCACCATTTTCCAGGAACATAAGCAAAACTGGCATGGAGGAGGTCACAGGTTTTGGTGCTGGGCCAGCCATGGATGTCTTATGACTCGTCTGGCACAGCTGTGTATCCATGAATGACTCCATTTCCCAGGACATATTCCCCTGAGGTGGGAGCATACAGTGTTAACAGCTTACTCACTTGTCAAATACGTACTTCTGTGCCATCAAGCTTCAAGAAATCTCACCCTGTTTATAAGACAGGGTCAAATCCTGGATTGTCATCCCGAAAGAAGTGGTAAGGCTGTATGACCCCTGGTATATGTGACTAATGACTTCAAAATGCGGGTTTTCTTAGGAATGGAGCTGGAACCCATGAAGACAAAAGTGTGGGGGTTAAAGAAAAGATAGGAGGCTTTGAACTCAGATGTAATAGTTTATTTTATTACATGTATGAATTTTACCCCATATGTTACATCCCACCTTGGTATATAAGAAAGGTTCTTATAGCTTAAACCTGTATCAGCTTCTGTTGTCCTTATGAACCCAGAATGGAAAGAGACAGGCTAGGACTAGCACTGCATGTTGGAAAAGTAAAAATCCTCCTGCAGGAAGGGGTCAGTGTCACCCCTTGGAGTATGCACCCTCTTCCAGCCTTTCCTGCTCACTCTGCAGAAAAAGGAGCTCTGTGAATGTGGCTTCTGAGTAGCACTCAGCATTCTTTTTCTCATAAAGCAGCAAGGGTACTACTGTGCGTGCAGACTGCACATGAAAAGCCTGGTTCACTGTGCTTTTGTAAGGATGCGTTACAGGATAGGCAAACCACTTGAGGTCACACACTTTGAACTTGTATAAAGTACCAGAATGTATCCAGAATGCTGTTTTCTCTTTGAAAGAACTGTTTGTGTCTTGTTTGCTTTGCCTGCTGCTTGAAGCTTGTTTTATTACTCCTTTCCTCTGTGGGTATTAACCACTTCAGCTTGCCTTGAAAACACACGCATACGTGTTCCCATGGCCACTAGAGAAAAACTCAGACAAAGCCTGACCCCACTTCTCTGTCAGTGAATGAACATGTAAAGGCCACATAATCCTAGCTGTTCCGTACAGATATCACTTGACCCTGATACCCTTATAACTCTCTGTGACCTGCAGCCTGCTGCCCTCTAGTATGAAGAAGCGGCTTTTGTTCCTGATGGCACCCCATGCACAGCTGCTTCCATCATTGTCTGGAAGGGGACAGATGGCTGCTTTCAGCACAAAAACAAGATTAAAAAAGAACTGAGGGGATGACATCACTACCCAGCCAGGAATTTATTCATGGGACCTGTGGGGTTACCACCAACATGAACTCAAACTGCTGTTGACTGCCCACAGCAATGAAAAAGCTTGTATTTTGCAGAACAAGACATTTCTTCTGAAATACATAGCTGCCACAACTCTAACATTTGTATTATCTTACAGCTGTTTAGCTAAGCTGAACAGACACTGCCCTATCAGCAGCAGCACTTTTGAAGTTACTCAAAAAGCAAGATTTACACTGTATGCTTCCTCTACCCATGCCTGTAGTTCAATAGCCTGGTTTATTTTGTTTCTATTGTGATGAGGAGTTTGTAAAACATTGGTTAGGGACACCCGGAACTGAGTAGATGAGTTTCACCATTAGGACCAATCCCGCTAAGACATGTTGTACGTAAAGGATTTCATTCATACCTTACAGCCCAACTTAAGTCAATGGAACTACACAGCACAGAACTGTAGTTTTGGAAGTAGTTAGCACTGTAGTCACTTTTCTGTCCTGAATTCAGCTCCAGATGTATGAATTCAAGCAGAATTCTCCCCTTTCTGAGCACCAGGCACCAAAAGGATGGCAGCTGGCATGGTACTCCAGTCCTTCAGTGGACTGCACCTGTATTAACCTTGTTCATGTAAGTACTTCTGCAGTTTACCTAGCTAGTATTTATCACCTGTCTGTGATCTTGGGACTTCTGTAAGGTGTAATTAGTGCTAATGAGCCTCTCTTAGGGTGTAGGGAAATACTAGGACAGAAGTGAGATTTTGTAAGGATGAGTAGTATTTGGTAGAATTTGCAAAATGCAGCAAACACCTTTTCAAAATCTAAAAGTGAAGCAGACACATGCTTGATCCACTGCGTTAAGTGGGTTGTTACATGTAAGTGGTATCACTGGTAGGAAACGTCTCATTGAAGGCACTCGTCAATGCTATTACCATGCTCCTTCTGTTACCATCAGCACACACTGCCAAAAGGACCTGAAATTATCTTCCTGAACTGTTTTATTTCACCCTCTCTGTAAAACAATGTGCAGGAATGCTGACAAATGAAGATGAAACCATTTCACAAACAATAAAAATATAGGAAAGTATTGAGCATCTTCTGTCTCCTTCAAGACAACTGGGAGCACCACACATGGGTATTAACAAGACCAAGAAAAGTCCCTGGCATCTTCTGTTATTTGAAACAATTCCTTCTTTCCTTGAGTGAGTGGAGACACCAGAGACACACTCCTCCACACAGCCCAAGCTGGGGCAGAGATCCTGCACCCGTAGCTCTTGCCCCAGCCCCAGGCTGGTTTTACTCCTGAACACAGATCATGTTTTGTGAGAGATGTCACTGTCTGTATGTGGTTTTGCCTGAAGAACTGATTTAACCACAGAGAGTAAGGTTCAGATTAGCCCCTGGGCACAGCTTTACAAACCAGCTTTATCTGGAAGACTTCTGGAGCAAACCTGTGGTTTTCAGTGGGTTTGCACAGCTGTGGCCTGTGGATGGGAGCACAGAAAACAATGATTCTGACAACAGATGTAACAGCTTCCATCAACTACAGTCTGAGTTTTACTGTCACAGCAATGCTGATGGCAGCATCAGGATACACCAACAATGCGCTACACATCTTCCACCGCCCCTAGTAGTTCAGACCTGAAGCCATTTGGCACACCAGAGAGTTAGACGAGAGGTTATGATAAAAAAGAGGAAGGGAGAGTTCACTGTTTCATGAAGTATTGTAATCTTTTACTTTGCTGATCTGAAGAGCAACTACAAGTTTGAACACGGGGGTGGATTTTTTAGGGAAACGTTTTTTGTGCAGTCTGTGACTCACCAGACTGGGAACTTTGCACTGGGAAGTTCTGACCAAGATGCAAATGCAATTTTATTTTTGAATTGTGGAATGAAGTTTGAAGTAGTTTAAGAAGAGTTTTTCCATTGTCAGTTTTAAACACTTTGTTAGAAATAGTTAATGAAAAATTAAAACTAGTCAGAAGAGTTTTAATCACTCTAACTCAAGTCTTCTGCCTCTTTTTCTTCTTCCTCAGTGCCTAGTCATGAAAAGCTGAGTTTTTCACTTTTATCTCAAATCAGAACAAAGCAAAAGCAAAGTGTGGAAATTTTCCAGTACTATTGTAACCTTGCACTATGGTTCTTTGATAGCAGGCAATCCTCTACTGACCACTGCCAAGGAAAGCTGCATTCCCCTGCACCAGCTCAATACAGAGACACAGTGGCTTTGCATGCGTTTTCTTTCTGTTAATCAGCTGTTCTCCAGGGCTTTTTAAATCTGCACTGACCGCCTCAGTTCTGCCAAGAATGGATCTTCTGCTACTAAAACAAAAGGCACATCTCTAAATACTTTATAACTTCAAGCAGGAATGAATCTTGTTCTCCTGGTTGAAGAAAGCAGTAACAAAAGGTGACTGTCTTAGCGAGCTGATGTGGATCACGGCCACGTCTGCTCACGGTTTTGCTCTCTTGGGTCTTCAGCTGAAAGACAGACTTAATCTATCTGGTTCAAGAAGAAGGAGCCACACCACAGCCATGCCACACCACAGCCAAAGGGCTGCTGACAAGAGTCCTCCCTCAAGGAATGTAGCAGAAAGACTCTCAGCTGTTTGTACAGTATTGCACTTCAGCCCCAGCCGAGGGGACAGCCATGCTTAATATAGATGCTATTAATGAAGGATTTACTCTGCCAGGAGCACACGATGCAACATTTAAACCTCACGCTTACACAAACTACCCAACGACTTGCCAGTGCACAAGAGAAAAGCTAAAATCAGTTTGTGTTGAAAGAAAACTGTGCATTTTTGAGCGGTACATTTTTCAGACCACATCAATTACTTCTATTTCTGTTAATTTCCAAATTAGACAAAACTCTTAATTTTTTCACCTCAACATTAACAGCTCATTCACTCTACATTTTGAAAAATATGCTGAGCACTGTATTGCCCATTCAAACTCAGTTCATTTATCACTTAAATCTGTTTTCACTTAATTCTAAAACCATCTAATTTGCTTTCAGAAGTTTACCAAGTTGGTTTACTCTTGCTGTAATGCAGAGCTCTCATTAAGAGACTTGCCATCTTCTATCACCATCATCATGACTACACGCTGCCCTTGTTTTGTTTTAATTTATAGCAAGGGTTTTTGCAACTTGCCAACGTAATTGAGCATAAGTACTATATTAGCACAGAAAGCAAGCCAGTCAATTCCATTTCCCCAGTGCTCCATGTTTTCATTTTCCCTCAGCTTCACAGCCTTCAATGCTGTGTGGTACTTGTGGGGCACCAAAACTGGAGAGTTACCTGATGTGCGGATGTGGCCTTCACTGCTGGGGGCATTCTTACTAATCTTCTTCATTAATTTTAGCAGCAGCAAAATGCTGCAAAGAGAAAGGTTATCTCCAGAGAGAACAGCTCACAGACTGTCTTGAGTTTTACAGGTCAAATCGGAATATCATACACTTGTTTGCAAGCTAACAGGTAAAATGTGCCTGACATCACACACACCACTTGTGCAACAATGCATGAGCCATGAAGAGCTGTTGCCACAACACCAGTTTCTAACGCTGCTTAGGAATTTGCCATTAGTGACAATGGGACAGTTGTGGTGGCAAGAAGTCTTTCTGAAGACCACCACTACAATCAGGTGGATGCAGGTGAAAAAAACCAAAGGGCCCTTACTAGCTACTACTGCCTGTTCAGTGCCAAACAGCAGCAACAACCCCAGCTGTGGGCCCTATTAACACACACCAGGCAGAAACCTGGACCTGAAGGAGCAGCTGTAACCTGCAATAGACTTTTAGGTTGCTTCATCACATCACTAGTTGGCTCGAAGTCATCTCGAGCTTGACTGTGCTACTGTCTTCCACGCTGCTGCCCGTATCCATGCAACATAAATCAAATAGGGTTTGGTGAGATAAAGCCCTACACATCTATTTCATCACAGCTGCATGAACTCTGCAAGACAGAGGGGGAACATCTGTCCCAGGCTGACACTGGGACAAAGAATCAGCACCTGGAAATGAACAAGTGGTGGCAACAAAGTCACCAAAAAGCAATTACAGTTGTTCCCGCAGATATTTACACTGACAGACTGATCAATGACAGTTTCAGACAAGTGGAAAATACATGTTTACTGAAAAGAGGAAGAGTCAAAACTCATCCAGCTACTAGCTCTCTACACTCAGCCAGTAAGGGCCATGTATCAGGTTCTGGCACGTTGTGTGCAAAGGGAAGCATCACTTAAACACCTCAGCAAGCGCTTAGTGCAAATGAGATAAAAACGGCCTTGGAGATCAGTCAGGGATAAGGAGATTAGCTCCTTAGATTCACATGGACCAATGTCATGGGAAGTTTATGTTACAGGTGAAAAACAACAGTGGAAATTGCGGCAAATATTTCCCTATTAGAAAAACATCATCTGAGCAATCGGAAAGCTCTCCTTTGCAGCCAAAGCAATCTGTCTAAAACATTCCTCCAAGAGAACATCCAAGACAACTTACAACTGCTGTTCCGCTTGAAAGGAAGAAGAATTCAGTGAATCTTCAGCTGAGACACTTCTGTTCAGCACCAGCTCTAAACAGGGATCTCTGCCATCTCCTAATGACAGACTTTTGCCCTGCATATTTTTCACCTTCTGCTTCCTCCTCTTGTGTAATTGCCTGTCTCATATTAGAAGCAGGTCATCCATCCTACTGAATACACTTGGGCCCCTATTTTCAATGCAATTTAATCTACAATATCCATACTATAAATAATGCAATCATTTCATGCTTATATTCAGCTGAGATGACTCTGCTCCCATAACCATAGAAAGCATCAGATGAGAAGAATACTTACTGAGTTAATTCCATTGGTAAAGTTCCATTTTTATTCTCTAAGATGGCTAGAATCACTAATACACATTAACTCGTTGCCTAGAGAAACATTTTTCTTTAATAAAAAATGAAATGTCCTCTATGGTTAACTCTATGGTAATTCATGTAGTGAATTGATTGATCAGACACTCTAGATTTACAGAAGTCCTTCACTGCGTGCTTTAGCAATTCTGCTGTTTATAGTGATTTATATTTATAGAACCCCTTTAAGATACAAGAGCTTTTAAAATGGCAGGGTCACAGAGGAAGAAGAATTTTCCTTTGTTTGGTAAATCTTCACAGTCTCACTATTGTTAGCAAGAAATGTCATCAAGTTTCATACCAGCAAATTGTCTAAAATCCACCAAGTATCAACTAGCTGCAGAGCTACATTACAAAAAACTCATTAGTGTTTTTAAACCGTTACTGTTTTAAACAACCCACAATGGAGAGCATTGACTTCGACCCCTCATTTCCCTCTGTTCCTACTTGGGTAACACTCCAATTGACCGACAGACTCTATTTTTCAGTAATGTTTATTATTTGCATTGCAATGGTGCACAGGACCTTGAGCTTCTGACCAGCTCAAGGCAACAGCGATGCTGTACAAATATGGAGTCAGAGACCATTCCCTGCCCTGGAGAGCTTACAGTCTACAGAAGCTGCCCCACCTTCTTACACAGACTTCTTTTTTTTTACACAAGAAAAAAAATACGAAATGGAACACAACCACAACAGACAAAGACATTAACTTTCAAGCCTGTGAATAAGAATTTGCAAGTATTGGAGCAAAGACCCATCAGTCACTTACCAGTGTTTTAAAAGTGCAATATATATAATACCCCAAGTACTAAAACTCCCCTCCCATCCTTACTTAAGTGCTGGATTACTGACTAACATGCAAATGAAGAGAAGGAGGTGAGTATAGATCCCAATTTAATGCACAAATTGTTCTCACTGCTGTCCCCATTTTGTCCAGAAGATCTGGTTAAGATCCCTTATTTCTTCTGACAATAAACAGGCTCAAGTTCAAGAGAGAAAATGTGTACAACAAAAGCCAGTCAATTTAGTCAACAGTACTAAAAATCTGGAGCTCTCCTTGACTATTATTACGAGCTGTAGATTATTTTGCAAACAGATTACATTCTGTAATTCCTAACAAACCCCATTCTGCCTGAGAACCAACCGCTGCTATTGCAAAACTCTGCATACACACAACTAAAGTATTTTTAGAACATCTACTAAAAAATCTCACGTATTTTTGTTCAAAATGAACCTCTCTTAGACTTTCCATTAGAATACATCTTTAAAATAACTTCCTAAGTTTATAAATAGACTGCAAACTAAAACATTTAGGAGGCCAGAAATACCGACGTTAAGAAATATCTGAAGAATTCCAGCACTGCCCTTCTGGGCGCAACACAAATCTACCTACTTACAGACAACATATTTAGTCTAATTTTGTTGAAATATATATACTCACACAAATATATACGTGTGAGTGTATCTGTGGCGCCCGTTGTTCCATGGACATAATAGGGAAGAGGCAAATGCTAAGATAAAGGTGGCGTGAATTAACGGGATGATTTATCAAAGAGTGGGAATGGACTACATTTGGCTGAAAAACAAGGGAGTTGTTCTGTGCACAATCTGACTTTTATCCAGAATTTTGGTGGGCATTTGGTGGAAGTTTTCTGGTGAAAATGACAGTCTGCTGTGCCTGGGGAAGATGTGCCAGCCAGACAAGGGACTGTTTTGGGTTCTCAGCTTAATGGCAGATTGCCTAAGGCCCAGGGATCATTAACTTCCAGCATAATTAGCCAATCTATCAGGAAGATTACACCTAGGCTGAGGAAAACAAAAAAAAACCCAAGGAAGTGGTGAGGTCTTAGTGCCGAAGCTGGTGGTGTAGTGTGTGAATACAGATGATCATCTGGCCTTGTAATACATGTTTTTCCTTTGAATGAAGTATTTCAGTGTCAAACATACATTTTCTGAAAAAGTAAAATACCACTGGTGTCGCTGGAGAACTTCCAAATATCTCTACCCTGGATGTCTGCCGAAGGAGATAAACTGTGCTTACTGGAAGAACCAGAACTAATTTAATGAGCAGTGGGTCTACTTTTTCAGCAATGAAGATAAAAATAAATATTGAGCAGCTGCCTACTTCACTATGCAGCAGCCACAGGCTTTAATCCATGTGATAGACCATAAATCTGCAAGGAAACTAAAGAACGGTGGAACTGTTCTGTATTTATGAATCTATTATAGTCACATAATATAACATTACACTATTTGTCGTTAGTGTATCTGCATATATATATGTCTTTTGATATGCTGTGCACATACATCTATATGCATATCGGGACAGAACCATCTCTATATCTAACAGTAATGACTTGTCCATATTTGAAAAATGTATTACAGGTAAAAGAAAGACTCAGCACGTCAACTGGAGCCATGCACAGTAAACAGCACCCTCACGTACCCAAAGTCTGTCTCCAAACCAGACATGATTGAGCTAATTTCTGTACAGGTAAAGTATAATTATGGGGATGTTTCGTCATAAATATTCAAATCTTTAGATTTGCAGAATCACAGTTTTGAAGGCTACAGTCTCACACAACTGTATTTCATAGAATGAATAAACAAGGAGAAGGTACGGCAGATGGAAAGATGGAACACGCTTGTTTCATATAGAACTAAGTTGATAGCAAAATCAAAAGAAAGCTTGTCTGCTAAGTATCACAGCCTTTTCCTTCAGAACACATTCAGAACGTTGAAAAAAAAGACTGTGCTATTAAAATAGCTTTCTACCTCGAGCAGCTGTGTACATTTACTGTCAGCACGTGTTTGCAGTAAATAAGAACCGGAGCTGTCTACCAAAGGAAGATAAATCATCTTTTGTTAAAATGGTATCAGCAATTAGCAGAATTTATTAGAGCTACTATCCCTTCCCAGTCACCAGGGAATAGTTGTGCCTTATAACACTTAAAATGCCAATGAGGATGTGAATTGTTTTCTGTCATGTAGACTCCCGAAGAGACTTTGGCTTTGCTTTGCCACCTTCAGGGTGAAGAGAATTTCACATCAGTTGTTTAGGATCAAACCTGGAGCACCCACCAGAGACTGCACAACACAGGTTGTACTACCAACCTCCCTGGTAGGGACAGGATGCTCAGAGCCCCCAGCATCTGTGCTGAGGTCCCTGGATTCACTTCTCCCCAGTGGTTCCCCATCATCTCTGGGAACTTTGCTTCTCTCATTTTATTCTAATACAGAAATTCTGCAGGCTAAAGAAACACCATTTTCTGAGATGGATGGGTTTTGGAGGGTGAACGGGAAGAAATCGAAGCAGGCAAGACTGATCTGTGAATTATTTGTTTGGTTGTGTTCTTCTTGTTTTGTTTTGGGGTTTATTTGTTGGGGCTTTTTTTGTGTTGGGTTCTGTTTGTCTGTTTGTTTTGCAGTGTATCATTCCAGCTGCAAGTCATGCTGAGATTCTGCTGTGGATCACCTCCACATTTCTAGTTTTTGTAAAACAAGAGCTGTCGCAGCCAGGCACACAAGATAAATTGTCACAAGTAATAAATAAATGCAGCCTGGTGAGATTCATTTTGTGCTACTTCAGGCAAACTCCTACTGACTGTAGGTTTCTGGGAAAAGGAACTTCTTTCCCTATTTATCTATAAAGTGCCTAGTACATATCAGGGCTTTTACAGAAACAATAAATTTATGAAGAAGATCAAATATTCATAGTAATTCACAGGATATCTGTGAGATGAGGAGATACTTGCTTCTGGGTGATGGAAAGCAAGCAACAACTGAAGGAGCAAGCATGGTCTGGGCAAAAAGCCTCTGAAACATTTTCTGAAAAGGCTGTCTGATTAATTTTCCTTTCTTTTCATTACAATATGGTGACTAAAACCTATGTTTACAACAACCACAAAGCTGGCAGAACGCTGCCTCACCCGTAGGGGTAAGAAATGCTCGATTCAGCCATATTATGCTCTTATAAAAAATACCCCCAAAACTCCCTGTATCATCTGTTTCATTCGTTTCTTCCCACGACTTCATGGAACAAACAAGCGGCTACTTTTCCATCACGCTCACTTGCACTGAGGGAACAGCTGATTACTCACTGTCATGCATCTAAATCTTTGAAGTGCAAAGAAAAGAAAAAAGAACATCCCTATTTACTTCTAAAGTGAAATCCCAGCATCCAGCAGGATATTAAAACGGATTTTTCTAGGCCAATACTTCTTTGATCCTCCCAGCGCTAAATATTAAACAAGAGATCTGTCTTAATTCGAGCTGAGCTCTGACCCTTGAAGTCTTGAGATGCTGCCTGTGTTTACATGAGGGCAGACTATTTTTCTCTAAGACAGTTCACATCAGCCGTGTTCCTTTCAAATTCTCTTCTGAATCCTGAATGTTAATGTTCCTTGCTCACGCCCTGACTCACTGGGGAACCAGGAAGCTGCTCAGCCTGGATGCTGCACAACAATTTTCATCAAAAGGCTGGTATTATTCTCTTTTCATTGGCAAGAGGCTGACACGTTCTATTAATCTTTTCTCCTTTCTGGCACCTAATTGCAGTCACAGCTTGCACTTTTTTAATAACACTTAATAGGGGATATTATTTTCCATATTCAGATAACAGATCCCATGAGTTTCACCTGCATACACTCAACACTTTTGCAAAATCTAATTTGTACTCTGAGTAGCAGAAGTAGCCTCAGTAGCCTCTGATCATGCTTGAGCTACTTGCCAACACAAAATGAGGGCTCTGGGCAGGGATGTAATCCAGCCCATTGTGCAACTTTCACCCAGTTTCATTACTGCAGTAGACTTTTTTTTTTCCCCTTTTCATCACATGCTTTTCATTTCCATAAATAGCCAGGCAAAGCTGCTCACCCACAGTCACTCACTCCCCCACAGTCATGACCTAACAGTCATCAAGAAGTGGAAAGAGCAGAAACTGTAGACAGCTATGGCTGTGGTATTCAGGGTCACACAACGTTTGGACATTCTTCTTGTTTTTAAGCCACTTGAATTCAGCCTGGGGACAACAGTGTTTTTAACTCCATAACCATCCATGCTCCTTTAGCTGAGAAGCGTCTGCAGTGCACTGACCGAGGCAGGACCCCCAAAGGAAAGACATGAGACTCTCAAACTAAAACCAGTACCATCAAGTAAATGTACAACTGGTGTCTGTTTTGCATTCTCTGACTTCCAAATGCTTATCTTTGTGGGTTCAAAGCTCTTAGCGTTGATACTTGTCCCTAATTTCTTTGGACTCCTGCAGCAATGTGAACTCCTTTTTCAAGCTAGAAGGACAAACTGGGGAATCCCAATGACCTCAACATGGTTAATTGCCTAGACTGGACCAAAGCTTAAAAACCAAAGGGCAGATGAGCCAGCAAGTGACTGTCAGCAGGGAACAGTAGGTGATAACATTGTGGTTGGTGGGTCACTCAAGGGCAGAACATGACACATCAATAAAATGTCACAAAGTTTTGCTGACAGATGTGCAGTGATGCGACTTCAGATGTTGAATGTTTAAGCCCTACAAGAGACAGAATCGTGGGGCATAAACATAACCCTGCTGGGCATCAGCTAGACCTTAGTCTCTTCTACTTGGGCTCTTTCAGCCTGTCTCCCTTAAAGTGAGCAATTTGTTGGAACCAACTTTCTTCCACAAGGAGTTTGCAGTTTTAAACAGAAAAAAATGCTGTGTAGAAAAATTCCCAGGGAATTCCATCAGCTGAAATCTTCTGTGTGCTTTCAAAACCTTGTACCTCCCCTCAGACTCATCTGAGGAGTTTTCTGTAGTAAGAGAAGAAAAGCCAGCTGGATACATGATGTGGAAACCTCCCAGACAAATGGCTGAGGCTAAGCAGAAGCAAGTGAAGAGAACAAGGAGAAAATCTGCACAGGACAGTAACTCACTGGGAAGAGTCTCATTAGAGAAGCAAAGGAAACTCAATAGATTCTGGAATCAGAGCACTCACATGTTCTAACGCAGAATCACTGAATTATTGAGGCTGGGAATGTTGCCTAATAGGAGACTCAAACAAAATCAAACTGTATAAAACCACTTGATGTATATTTTTGTTAGGTAATTGCTTTGGTTGCTGAGTGCACATAACTTGCAGCACCATCAGGGGAACAGAGCACTGCAAACTGGTTAAAACACATTGTCTACTCAGGTGCAAAGTCAAAACCCGCTCTGGAGGCTCTTGTTGACATTGCAGAAAGAACACGGTGTGCGCTTCTCAGCCAGAGCCAGGCACCTAACTGCATCATAGAAGGGTAATGCCCCTTGTCCACTCCCCAGAGTCCCCTTTTGAGGAATATAGGCAAAAATGGGCAGTTTCTCATGAATCTCTGCTAGAGGAGGACAAAGTAAGAGTCTGCTTATATTTTATTCTCTAGGTAAAGATAAAGGCTCTTTGCTACTTCTCAAGCTATTCACAGACAGCAATTACTGTTCCTTCCTTCAGTACACTTGAAAAGGAAGGAGAAAGCTGGGAAACACATGTCATTTGAGCATGAAGAACAGTTTCAATAAAACCTCAACTCACAACCACATCTCACAGCAGCCATCAAGTGGAGGAGACGGCAGTCCTACAGTTGTGGCATAGAGGGAAAGGAAGAATTTGGATCTTTTTATTTTTCTTAAGGCCACCTGAAACTAATCTGTGGGATATAACAAGCTGGCAAGTTGTGATGTACCTGGCTAGGTTTCCGTAAATCCCTCAGGAGCAGTCTGTGGAGCACTGGTGGAAAACAGTGCAGACCCTGTGGCCCAGTGTTCTGCAGAGGAAGAATGCTTACAACCATGGTGGTGAGGGAGAACAGAAGAGGTGTGGCTTATCACGACATTTACATTTAGAGGGAGACAAAAACATGCCTGTAAAACATAGCTATGGAACTTTAAAAAATGTAAAGAATAAAAATATCACCCTCAAATTAACCTGGTTGTCTACAGAAACGGGACTGCAGTGTCTGTTGATCTGTTTCACAACTTGCCTTAACTACCTTTTGAACCAGCTTAATTCCATCTGAAATTGATGCAGCAACTGATGTGGTCTGAGCATCTCTGCTCTCACTCCTGGCTGGCTTGGCAGTGCCTTCTCCCTCCTTCACGTGTCACAAAAAGGAAATGTCGAGGAGAGAACAGGGTAGGAGGAAGAATGTGGAGGAGGTATGGATGTGTGAAAGGTCAGGAGGGATGGCTGGGCTTACTGAAGTGGGAGTAAGGCATGCAGACAGATAAAGCACAAATGAATAATTCCGGGAACCAGGCTCCATCAGTTCCAGTGCTCACAGAGAAAAAAACCCTATATAACTGGTTCCAAGTGTTTTGTGTCAACCAGAAATATATGGAAATGCAAAGATTTATTCTTTGATGTATTTCTAGATTTCAGCACTTAAAATTTCAAGGCATTGCATATCTTTGCTATGGGACTCCCTTTAACCCCTTTGCTGCTGGTCCTTCTTGCATCTTCAGTGCTGCGGCAGAACGTGACAGTTTTCCTTTGCTGTGCCGGTGCTCCATAGGTAGAAACCAGGGTATTTGTGTTGGGGTTTCTGAAGCATAAAGTGGGAAAAAGCCAAAAGAAAGACTTTTTCTTGTCCTGGGAAGGCAAGAGGGGAAATAATGAGGAAAAATAAAGGTGGCAGAGGGTTTTTTTTAGGATGATTGCTTAAATAAAAGAAAAGAAACCACAGGGTGAGGGGGGGGGATATTCCAGTCTGCTGGTTTCTCAAGTGACATTTTACTAACAAGATCTTTCTTTTTAATTCTTAGTGTTACAGCGAAATCCCTACTGAGGGCTGCTTATGAGAGAAAATAATTCTGGTTAGCAATTGAATTTGAACTTTTCTCACAGCCATCTGGGACAAAAGTTGTTTTCAAAGTCTTTATCTTCACGATTTCTCAGGGTAACATCTGAGAACTTTGCAGGCAGAATCCCAGTACAGGTGTCTGCCTGTGAGACCTGAAATGGTGGAGCTCAGCATGTTTGGTTGGTGCCAGTGAATGAGGGAGACTGAGTTGAAATACAAGGCAGTCTGTGTCCCCTGTCATGTCAATCTTTTTGGCTCCCAGAGAGACAGTGCATTTGTTTTTTTTTATGGAGCAGCTCAACTGCCTTTTCCCTATCTAGATTCCTGCTGTTACCAGTCGTCCTCCTCTCTCTTCCATGCTCCTCTTCCCAAAAAGCTATACACAGAAGAGCACAGTGGAAGCCAGGCATGCCTCCTAATGAGCCTCAAGTTCAGGGAAGGTGACCCAGTTATGTACTGGGGTAACAGCCTTTCTTAGACCTTCCCTGGGCATCCTTCTCTTCAGATTCTCAGGAGAGCCCTCATATCTGCTTTGAGAACTGAAAGAAGATAACAAGGGCTGAACATTCTTGTAGAGAGTGTTCTGATGTTGCACTGATTAGCAGAACAGAGTGATGTGCACAGTTCCCCTTCTGTTAAGGGAGAAGCTGAGATTGTGACACACCTATGGATAAATTTTAAAATACTCCCCCTAAGGAGGACCTTCCTGGGGAAGTTAAGAAAGTGCAATGAATACAGTGCAAGCACTTTTTTCTCTGACAATTTTTGTGCATGAAAGGGCATTAAACAAAGGGTTGTTTTTCTAGAAAAGAAAGAGAAATGTTACAGCTTCAGAATTCTTTAAAAATCTTTGCAAAAGAAAAGAAGTATAGATTCACATATATTTACCAGGAATAAAAAACTAATGCTTCCAGTTCTGCTGTGCCTATTTCTGTCAGGCAGATCTTAAACCAGCCTTAAGCTGATGCAAATTGTTAAAGAAAGAGATCCAGCAGTTTCATGTAATTTTTGCATTCCCGTATGAGCGATATTCCGATATTCAGGGACTAGATATGCCGTATGTCTGGGATCACAAATGATTAGTGTTATTTCTTCTTTTAATGATGAAAAGCATAGCATTTATTCCCATTCCCAGATATTTTAATAGGGCTGTTTCTGAAAATGAATACTGTAGCTTAGTATTCTATATTAGCTGGATCCAACCCTTTATTAAGTATGATGTGGTATCTGTAAGATAAGGCCAGCTGGGTCTGGGTTTGGAAGACATCCTTCCACTTGTTGCTTTGCCTTCAACACCACTTAAGAGTAAAGGCACACACACAATTTCTGTAAATGTCTCAATAATCCAAACTTTGATCATTCCTAAGTTTGTTTAGAAATGTGTCTATGTTCTCTAAAGGAAAAGAGAAGTAGCAGAACTAAGATCGGCCAACAGACAGATCTTTACGTCATGTTTTTGATGTTGATTTGTTCCTTTTGTGCTTTTCTGGAAGTGATGTCATTTGCCAGAAGAAATTATTAATGCTGAGTTCCTTAGCAGCAGCAGTAGGAAACCACATTTCTTATCATGAGTTTTTCTGCAACAGAATCTGGATAAACCTCAAGTCCCATTCTTGCCAGAATTATTTGTCATTTCCTCCTGTGTGAGAGCCCCATGTTGTGGAACAGAAATTGAGGCTGGTCTTCTGCCCTTCAGGGGAAGTATCCAAACGGTGGGAAAACCTGCCATGTATCCAATGGGAAGATGTGTAAATATGAGCTGGTGCTGGTACTACAGCCTGCTCTTTCTCTGGGATTAGGATTGACATCACAACTCAGCTACAATTTTTATCAACTTTGGTCATCGCATGGACAAGCAAAGGATGGGGCAGCAGGGCAGAGCTCCTTCTGAAGGTTCAGATACTTGAATTTCTTCTTCTATCAGTAGTGCCTGTTACTGGAGTCTCCCTCTCCACTGTGAGGTGACAATGGAGTCATTCAGTGTCTGTGACCGTGGGGCGAACTGGTTGTGGTTCTGTAGTATTTAATATATGGGGCTTTCTGAACACCTGTTGGTTGCCTATTCTTATTGCTCACCAGGTCAGGAATGCAGACAAGCTAGTTACAAATCACTGCCTCTCCTATTCCTCTTGCATGGTGGAAGAGGCTGAAGTGCAGCCGGGGGGTGGCTGCAGTGTTGGAAGACAATATTGAATTTTACTGTTACTCTGAATAGGGAGCAGATGAACCTCTGCTGAAGTGACAGCACAGCACCTGCATCTTTAGAAAGTCTGTGACATAGATTTAAAAGAAACATTTGATTATTTAGGTGGGACACACAGATCACTTAGTCAGATTCAGTAATGCTCTCTTGTTTTGAAGTGTCTGCTTCAGAAGATGTGGAATCTAACCACATTAAGATTTAATTCTTTTTTTAGAGGCTGTATTTAAAATAATTGGTTTCTGGCTGGGACAGTCTCCTCTGCCAGAACGAGTTCCCTGGACTCCTTTATTACACCACCAAAAGTTCTCAAGCTTGATTTTGAAAGAAAAAGTAAAGGCCTGTAAAAGCAAAAAAATTATAGACTGAATGTAAGGGCCCAGAGCTAAGAAAGGAAAAAGCTTGAAGCACCATTACCCATGAGGGGTTAGCAAAGAGAAACTGAGAAAGCTGCAAAGTATTGTAGCAAAAATTGCACCCCGCTCATCGTCTCTTAAGCACACACCGTGAAACGTTACTCAAAGTTGCAAACTGAGGTAATGCACTACCACTGAACTGAGCGATGAACCAAGAGCCAAAAGCTGCTACATTCAAACCTGAGCTTTGCCTCCATCTCACTGTACACACTCAGCTGACCTCACGGCTCACCACGTGCCTGTGCTGCTATGTTTAGATGCAAACTATGTACTTATCTACTCCTCTGAGTGGAGATTCATTAAAGTTAGGGGAATTGGAACATTGACTTTGGAGACTAGACATTATGAAGCACTATCTTCTCTGCTTTTGCCTTAATATTGGCTACACAGACATATGGAAAAATACTGCCATTTTTAGATCCTATAGTCTCAACTATAGAGACTGACTCAGGCAAAACACTTGCTCTTTTGATGTTGTGCCACAGATTATTCAAGGAAAAAGGCTGGTGCCTATGAACATGACTAAGAAAGCATTTGAAAATACTTTTCCTGCCATTTTCGGCCCAGAGAAAAGCTGGAGAGGGACTTTTTATGAGGGCATCTAGTGACAGGACAAGGGGAACAGTTTTAAACTATAGAGGGTAGGTTTAGATCAGATCTTAGGAAGCAGCTCTGAGGGTGGTAAGGTACTGATCAGGCTGCCCAAGGAAGCAGTGGATACTTCATCACTGGTTGCTCAAGGCCAGGTTGATGGGGCTTTGAGCAACGTGGTCTAGTGGGAGGTGTCCCTACACAAGGCTGGGAGGGTGGAACTAGATGATTGTTCATGTCCCTTCCAACCTAAGCCATTCTATGATTCTATCATTCTACTATAGTTTCTGTCTCTCATGACTCTCTAGTTTCTTCGTAATAGCTGCCTTTTCTGAATTTGCCAGAGAGGTCAATAAAGAGATATTAAAGGAAAATCTCCTTGAGGTTGTACTTTTCTGTATGGGTTTTATCCCAGCCTCTGCCTCCATTTCCCTGGTTTTGACTACAATGCCAAACTACACCCAGTCTTGTCTCATCTTGTCGTGGACACATGCTCAAGTACAACCCTGACCTTCAGAGATGGTTCCACTAGCACAAGTGAGCCTCTGTGACATCCCCTCACCCCACCTGACACCCTCTCCTTTCCAAAGGGACTCCTGAGGGCAGTAGGTTATACAAACTACACAGTGCATCATTACTGCTGTTCCAAATAAACCATCAGAAGAACGTATTTACAGAACAACCCCCATTACCACAGCCACCCCACTGACACAGCATTCTCAAACAAGACAGGTCTGCAGTTCTGTCTCGAATTCACTGGTTGTGCATCTTTGCCTGCCTGTGAATCAAGGAACAATCATCCTGCCTATCTGTGAGTCACAGGAAGAAAGTATCTGCCTGTAAAGCCCTTTGTGCCACAGTACAGAGATAAGAGCTCAGTGGAACTGAGATACAAACATTAATTCAGCTGAGTACAGCATCTAACCCTGCGGTGGTGAAGGGCTGAGAGTGAAGAATTTCCAGTTATTTTGCTAGCAAATGCCAAATACAACAGGTTCTTACTACACCAGGCAACACAACAACTGATGGACCCACTGCTCTGTGTATAAATGGCGAGGCAGACAACCAGCTCCGCACGTGGATTCAACACAATACATGCTGCTAATGGAAGGAAACTGAGAAGGACAAAGAGCAATGACATGCTTTCTGGGAGTAAAAAAGGCATCCTCTGATTCCCTGTGTGCCAACTGCTCTCACTCGGTTCAGTGAAAGCAAGGTGAAAAAACCCCAATGGGCATCCCGCTGACAATCAGACAGACGCTCGGAGGGTCATTATGGTGTGTTTTGACTGCACCTATGTGTGGGCTCAGAACCCTTTCTGCTGGGTTCCTTGCTTTTTAAATATATCACAAACACAGGCATAAACCTGTCAGGCAGCAGACTAATGTCAGCACTTCAGCCTCCTGGCTGTCAGGTCTGATTCTAAATAACCTTTTGTCTTCTTGTTCCAGCTACTAAATTACAGATCAAGTGAAAAATGTAATTATGCCCCAAAAGGCCATGGAAAGCATCTTAAAAGACACTGAACTGTGAAGGAACAACAACAATAATAAAAAGATAAACGAGGATTACCACACTGCATAGCTAATCCAAAATGCTCCATGGTCCCACACGGGTTATTACAGAACTGTTTCCTAAATGCCCACTTCTGTTTGCAGCGACAAGTACCACCCTCCCCACTCCTCCTCTTTTTTAGTATAATTCTAATACTTGCAAAAAAGAAATCTGTTGTAATAAAAACTCTTACACCAATACTGAATTGTACTGTATTTGAGTTTTTCAAGGTGATGCAGAATTTGAGCACTTGCGTTTTTTAAGGTAGTATGGAGATGAGAATATTGGGACTTATTATCTTTGCACAACTGAAGCTGCTAAATTTTTACCATGAGAAAAAATATTAAAAGCCTATAGGAATACATTCTTTCCTCAATTAGCTCTGAGTAAGCTATGTTGGATTGGAACTGCTATCAAATACTGAATTAACTTGTTTTTTCACCTCATTACTAGATTATTAAATATTCAAGGACTTTTCCTGGATTATTACATACACCTATAAGTATTAAGAAACCTAAATTATTCCTAGCAAGCCCTGGCAAGATAAAAATAGGTGGTGGTGTTAGAGTGCAAACCTCCCCAACTGCTAACCTAATCTACATACAATCCAAAAGGCTGCTGATAGCTGGAATTTTTAATCTCCTCTTTCTTATTAATGTCATGATTCTCACCTTCTTTCAAGACTTTGAACTCACATTTTAAAAGGAAAATAGGCAACAAAATGGGATAGCATTAACATTTTAGTCACTCTCCCTTTATTTGCAATCTTCCACCTCAAATATAATTTGCAGAAGAATCAAATTCCCCATCCCCATCTATTTGCACCAAAGAGGGTTCTTCTGAGTTAAAGAAGACACGATTATTTATTACTCCATAGGTAATTCAGGTACTAGCTGATACAGTACTCTGTTCCCAAGTCCAATCTTGAATTTTGCTGCGGGTGAGATGTTCTGCTTGTGTAGTACAAACTGCAGACACTAAATTGAACTAGACAGACCGATTTATTCCCATTACAAAATCCTACTTGAAGACACAGGGTAGGTAGATGTCTAAACTCCGCCTGTGTTCTAATGCATGGTGCTTTGATCTCCAAACTAGTGCCATCCAGTAAGATGTATGTACCTAAACCTCAAGGGCAGTGGATCAGAGCAATATTCCACAAGCTCTGTGAACTGCTCTTGAGCTGATGTATTGAAGAAGCTGCCTGTGCTGTAGGAGATGAGGAGGCTGGCTCACCGTAGCCCCAGGGCACTACATTCTGTGTTGTATATCACAGTGTACTTGCCCACATTTCTAGTTCTGGGAAGCTCTAATGGGACACCTACATGTCTTGAACTACGGCTGTGCAGGCTTGTTCTCATTTCAACAGGGGCAGTGTTGTACCTTTCTTTCAGAGCACACACTGCATCTGCAAAGGCAGAAAATGCTACAGATACCCCTGTCATTTCCTTTTTTTTGAAAAAATAAAATAAAATAAAAAACTTGCAACATAAAATGTGATGAGGAATAAAAGCAGGGAAGTTAGAGAAGGTTTTATATTTTTTCATAAAATCCACTATCTATAGCTGGATGACACAGAGCTCGTATACAGTTCACATGTAGAGAATGAAACTTCAGCCACTGAATCGAGAGCTTATTAAAAACACACATGGAAAAATTCCCTACAAAAGCATCATGTGGAATTTATATGAATCCCGCACCGCAGTGTCTCATAAGAAGCAAGTTATTTCAAATGATGACTTGACTTTATTCCGTTGGGATTCTGCCAGCCCACAAAGAAACCACAATCCAGCCTTTTCCCTTAATTCCTAATACTTTGAGGTCTATCAGAAACCAAATTATGCGAACAATGTCCTTGCAAATACACTCTCCTTAGTCTAGTCTCTGCCAGTATACTCAATTTTCAGCCGTCTCAAAGTGCCTTAAGCTCTGTCTGCAAATTCACTTGGCCTGACATTTGGCAGTGCATTATGGACCAGATGGATTTAGGAAACTGAACTGATTGGATTAATCAAATTAATGGGAGGGGAAGAGGGAAATAAGAGGAAATTATTTTTTCCCTCTACTTCCTTAAATGTGTAAATAAATACAATTAATTCATCTGAAAGAGTTGCCCAGGTGTCTGCCTCTCTTTGTGTACTTGATGTTGTGGAACACAGCTTGGTGAATGCAGCTCAGCAGTAACATGGGATGTAGGTATTGAGTGCAGGGCAGCAGACCTCTGTTCATGGTCTGAGTTACATTTTGGTCTACTGGCACTGAAAGGGATTGCCCAGGGAGGTTGTGGAGTCTCTGGAAGTGTTTAAAACTTGTATGGACTGTTCCTGTGCAACTTGATCTGGGGAATCCTGCTCTGGTGGGGGTAGTGGACTAGATGATCATTTGAGGTCCCTTCCAATCCCTGACATTCTGCGATTCTGTGATGCTTAAACATGCCCAGATTCTCCAGAATCTGGAGCACAGATGCTTTGGACACATTTCTATTGTCCTAAGGCAAGTGGTAAGAGGTTCAACTTTTACCCCACCACATCCCCTGGCATCAGATAATCCAACAGGTACAGCTGCTTCTCTTGTGTGAGGACAGGGTGAAAAAGAGAACAGGAATAGGACTTTCTTTTCCCTTTAAAGAAAGCATGCCTAGGACATGGCCAGTGTCAGGTGAGGAATGGATTTGTGTTCATAATCTTGTTCTCACAGCAAGATCTATTTTCCCCACTCCTTGGCACTGGCACAGCCCAGTTCAGATATTTAGCTCTATTTTATATGGCCCACTTTGCAAGAGCCCACTCCGAACAGCTATAACCAGTTCTGTCAACTCTGAGGTGAGTTACAGCAGTGCAGACTGATGGATGACCGGATTCATCTCACAAGTCCAGCCGGTGGTGGATGCAGGTCAGCAACTTACAGCTCCATTCCAGGAAGAGCTGCAACAACCCAAGAATAAGCACTGTGGATATCTCCTGAGCTAGGGAATTTTGTATTCACGGTATCTGCAGTCAGTCCAAAGTATCTATCTGTCTTCTAAAAATATCCATAGGAAGAACTAAAAGTGTTTATAGCAGACATACTAAACGTGGTTATTTTTTCAGTCGAAGCTAAGTGCTGTGTTCCCTGCGAAGGCTGTGGTGCAGTGTTTTCTCAAGGGTGCAGTGTGTGAAAAGGCATTTCAGTACCAGACATCTATTTATTCTTTCACTGATGGATAAGCAGCAGCATATGGAAAACTGGCTGACTTAACAGTTGTCACGCAGACACAGAGTACAGGCATATTTTCTGCTTTTCGAGTATTTTGCTCAAACCATTGGATGCTGTAGCCTTGAAATACCAGCTCTGAAATCAAAAGCTGTGCTTTGAATTTGCATAGGAAATATGACAGGTTTTTTACCTTCAACTTCGAAAATGCACTACATGTTCCTACCTTCAGCCTTTCAGACAAGTAAAGTAAGTAAATCACAGCATGGCTTTGCATATTAACTCTGAGACTGGATCTTCTGCAAGACCATTGCTAGGAACACCTATTCCTGACCACACTGCATTTAACAAGCTATGTGTTAATACAGAAGTGACTATGAAGCTAAAATCACTTGAAGGCTGAAGTAAGCAGTGGTGTGTTTGTGTCAAGTGTTCTAAAAACAAGATGAGTGCCTGTTGTTAAAAAAAGGCATCAAGTGGTCATGATCCATGAAACTATACTCATCACACAAGCACAAACGGGTGTCAGCAGTACAAGATGCCCTAACACAGTCCCTGTAAACTCTTAAGTAAATATGCCACCTAGTGTTTAATTGGGACAATTTCATTCATAAATCATCTTGATCGCTTCCTTCCAAGCTGTTCCTGCTAGTCTGGGTGGTACAGAGTGTGGCAGAGGTACTTGGAGACTTCTTCCCCTCCTTTGTCCTCTCCCTCCCCCAAAATGCTCACCCTACACCTTTTGGACTGTAGAAGCATCTTTCTCTTAAGGGTCTCTTAGCTTCTGATGGACTCTGCTAAATCGCCAAGACACACTCCCAGCCCATCCTTCTCATGTGAGAAGCCCACACCTCAGACTGCCACAAGCAATCCTGGGGAGCCACTCAAACTGTGAAGATCCCAAACCAGCCTGTGGACTTCAGAAAAGCTGACTTGTACCACGAGCCAAATGGCACCCAATCCAGCATATAGGCATGGAGTGAAGGAAGCAAGGAAGCAATGGTTTCCACATCTCTCTGCCTCCAGGTTGGGAACAATCACCTGAGAAGCAGATGCAGATACACAGCAGAAGGCACAATGAGCTACCACAGCAACAAGTACTGGTTAGATGGATGGATGAACCAACAGAAAATCAGGGCAAGAGGCTTTCCAAGTATAACAGTATTATCTCTTGACAAGTGGTAGAGACAATTCCTCCTGAGGCTATGGCAATGCTCTCCTTCCTCATGTCTAGCCCCAGCTTAATAGTGGCACACTTAGCTTTAATACAAGCAGCCCTCTCAGAGATCTGAGATATCTCAGAGATACTAAGGTACGTCGAACGTTTGGCCCCTTTTCATGGGCTTAAAATACACCAAAGTGTCTTACATTTTCTGAGATGGTTCAGTCCCGTACACTCATTATGCTTCCAGGCATTAAATTCCTACATCCAGTCACATATCATAGTACAACCCACCCAGAGTTTTTGGTCAAGTCTTGACTGTATACTTTTTCCAGATCAATAAAATCCTAAATGAAACTCCTGTCCCTGCAGGACTTCATCAGCTACCTTTCCCAGCTTATCAAGCTGCTGCCTATCTTTATTCTTTTCTTGAAATTCCTCCACCTATTTTTGGTCCATGTGACTGTGTTCATGTGCCAATCCATCTGAATTAATGTCAAGAGTATGATTTCATGAGACATTGTACTACTTCACTAAAAATCCAATTATTCTGCATCTGCTGCATTCTTCTCATTCAGTACTTTTGCAAATCTATCAAAAAGGCAATCAAGTCTAAGTGGCAGTATTCATTCTACGTAACCCACGCTGATGACCATATGCAGTTCCACTGTTCCTCAGGGCTGGGAATACATTACAAGAAAGAGCCCATTGTTGCAATCTGTACTTTTCACACTACAGCACCCTCTTTCCCAAATGTAAGCAGTTACAAAGAGCACTGGTTCCTGACCTCTGTAATCAAGCCTCAGCTTAAAACACTGTCAACAGCACCTCCTTCACTACGGCCATTTTTAGGTGTTAACCTGCCCAGGCTGCTCCTCTCTGCTTGGCAGCTCCAGTGAGCTCTGCTAGCCCTGTGGCTAAGGATGTAGCCAACTGATAGCTGTTATCTCCATTCAGGGAGATACCCACACCTGGATTCCCAGTATCTCAGCTGCAAGCTGCTGAGCCGTCTCTCCATGGCAAGAACCCAGATTGAACACAGGACATTTGCTTGAGCTCTACCTGATTTCACTTGAATGACCATATGCCCAAGAGTGAGACTGTCTGCACTTTGAGAATGAAAAAAAGTGGATATGACATAATGGTTCTATGCTCAGAAAGAATATGATCTAGAGCGTGATGGGAGAAGTGCCAGTCAGCTTGCAGGCACATAGAAAGCCAGCTAAGATGTTCTTTGGCAGAAGGTCTACAGAATATACAGGACATAAAAGAGGAAGAACTTGGTGTACATTAGCTAGTATTTGTATTTCCTGGACATTAGGATCATAGCTGCACTGGTAAAGCAATTATTCAGATTTGAATTACAGAATCATAGAATGGTTTGAGTTGGAAGGGACCCTAAAGATCATTTATTTCCAACTCTTCCTGCCATGGACAGGGACAACTCCCACTAGACCAGGTTGCTCGAACCCCCATCCAATCTGGCTTTAAACATTCCCAGAGAGGGGGTGTCTGCAGCTGCTCTGGACTTGTTCCAGTGTCTCACCATCCTCACAATAAAGAATTTCTTCCAAATATCTACTCTAAATCTACCCTCTTTCAGTTTAAAGCCATTATCTCTCATCCGATCACTGCATTCCCTGACAGAGTCTCTCCTGCATCTTTCCTGGAGTTGCTCTTTAAGTACTGAAAGGCTTTAAGTACTGAAAGGTCTTACTGGAGCTTTCCCTTCTCTAGGCTAGAATGTATTTTCCTCATGTGAATTGGAATAAAGTAACTGCTCCTTTAGCTATGTTGGTAAGATGGCTTCATCTAGACAGCATGAATCGATCCAAAATATTAATTTTGGAGGCAAAGAAAACCACCAGAGAACTAGGACTGGTACCCTAGGAGGTTTTTCTCCTGTGTGCCTCCAGGTATCAGTGCTACCTGTGCCACTTCTCCCAAATGCTTCCTAATTTGCTTCTCTGCCTTATGATGAGGGGGATTTTGCCATCCCTTCAGGTATTCCCTCCTAGTGTTTCACTATTCCCTCTTTTTTTCCCCCTTTAATAGCTAACCTGCAGTGTTTATTACTGTATTTCAAGCCTATCATCTCTTGTCATGTACAACATGGGCACAGAGGACAGGTTATTCTTTCTCCTCTTAATTAGCCACGCAAACACATGATTTAAACAATCACATCACTGAAGTCATATATTTTCTAAACAAAATATAAAGGATAAATACCAGTCACTATGTCGACAGTTTCGTTTTCACACCAATTCCAAGTCTTCCACTAATACACATTATTTTCTCTCTCAAGAAGTTGAACATTTGTCTTCCAAGATCAAAACATGTCAGTATAGAGGTGCTTGTAAAATTTTAGTGCCTATTTCTACACAGTGTCTCAAGATTCATGCAAGATAATCAAGTATAGATTATTTCCTAAAAAATGGCTTTTCATTTTCCAGTGACTAGGCACATGAAATGTTTTCACTGCAGGTTCCATCACAATCCCTACGGAAGTTTGTTGATGATTTAATACTGTCAAACTATGTAAACAGTGTAAAAGCCAAGACAAAACCCCTCTCTCACATAAGGCTTTTAATACCTCAAAGCAAGCACGGTTTTTATGCAACAAATATTTAGCTTCATCAAAATTATTAATATGCTCATAACAGGAAAACACCCAAGAGGAAGAGATTAATTTAAGTAGTCAACAGAGTCTAGCTGCAGATACAGTACTGCACTTGAAGACACAAGCAGCATTTGCCTTAGGACTATTATAAGCACTTCTGGTGCATCAAATAATTTTTAGTACTACTCTGACATTCTCACTGGAGAAAACGCCTGTCTGCAGTTGTATGGAGCTCTGAAGTTTTTGTATTTTGCTTCCATTTTTCTATCTTTCCAAACACTGGATTGGGAAACAGTTTGGTGGTAACAATCTTCATATTCCACCTGCAGCATCTGCTCATCAGTGCTCTGAACTGCTCCTAGACCCAGTGAAGTCTGGGGCTGGGGGGAGAGGGGGGATGTTCCTGTTAATTTCAGTAGCATTTGGATCAGATCATATTCATTGCATCACGTCATCTGTGTAAATCAGTGTTGTCTCCAACTTACAAGCTCTCATATCTTTTAGCTTAAGGCAAAAGTCATGAATCCTAAGCTGATGGTAGTAACATAAACCAGGAATCTGGAAAGACGTTAACAGCTCAGGGAAGCAATGTAAAGAAACGCTTTGCAATGGACCCTCTCTTTCTCTTGGTTATTTCAATTTCCATTACTGTGAAACTGAATCCAATTTATTCGTCTCAAAACCCCTTGCCTAATCAGGCAAAACATTAGGTATTAGTTAGGAACAGCACACTCAGCTACAAAGCACCATCTTTTTTCCTGCCAGGGGGAAGGAACTGAAGAAGATACTTCTCATGATTTTACTTTGGTAGCTTTCTTATTTCTTAGATTGACTATTTCTGATGCTTTAAACAAAAAAGAAGCTGTAAAGAGGCACAGCTGGAAACTCCAAAAGAATACCAGTGTTGAAAGGCAAAAGATAATGATCAGCCAGCTGTATTTTCAGTAAGATGGTATTTGTCACTCAAAATACAAAAACTGCTTACTAAAATACATATACGGGTAGACCTACTGTATTCACATAAACTCCTCACTGTGCAGCAATACCAAAGAATATGATGGATTAAATCACTGCTGAATTGCTAACAGCTATTTAAAGACGACAGTAGGGCACGTAGTTAAGTGCTCTTGTCAGAGCATGCCACAATTAAGTAGGTACATGTGCTAAGCTGTGTATAGACTACTATTCTTGCAGGACAAGCCTGAGTGACTGATGAAAGGAATTAATTACTCCCAAAGTAATTCTGAGTTATAAGTTTGTTGCTTCTAGCAATAAAAATGCCACACACCTTTTGTAACTGCATGTATTACCAACATCTGCAGATAAAGGCCACCCTTGCCTACATAGTGCTGCCTGTCAGAGGTGTATGAACACCTTCCAGGCAAAATCAGTACTGTCCCTTATGAATTCTGTGGCTGCACATATAGGAGACTATAAGCAGAAGAAGGTGGAGGGTTCTTAATGTCCCTGCAGCATTGAGTGTTTTATTTTGTTTTGACCAAGCATGGTGCAAAACCCTGCGAGCTGAAGATGATGTAAAGCACACATGAAATTACCAGTGTCGTTTCAGCCCACAATCTGCAGAAACAGATACTTCTGCTCACTAATTTCTTAACGCCATGATCTGCTGCTGGGACAGCCCAGTAACCTGCAGCCCTCGTGTGGAAGGCAATGCTCAACATCTGGAATGACATCCCAGCAGAGTTAAACACTAGCTAGCAACCTGTAATAGGATCATTAGAGGTTTAGAGAAGCTGCAGAATGGGGATAATAATGAATAAATGAAAGACTGTGAAGATTTCTTTATCGTTGGCTAACAGCAGTACCTGAGGAAAATTCAATGGAGAGACAAAAATGTAGTTGTAAGATGAGGCTAAAAGGCCTTTGGAAAAGGACGTGGTGTGAATAACAATACAGAGGTGTATATATACTTACAATCCAGTTGAACCAAACCAGAAGTTCCCTTAAAATTGGCTGCCTCGCAAGCAGTTTTGATGTAAGGAAAACTGCAATGCTCCCAACAAATTTAGTTCCATAACCAGATTACATCTCCAATTAAAGGATGTTAGAAAACAGTCTTTCCTGGAAATCACACAATTTCTTCTGTGGGAAACTGTGTCTGAGCAGCATGACTAATGAGGCTGGTAATACCAACTGCTACCTCTAGTAAAGTTTCTCTTCCTTTTCTGTCACCTTTACCTTAGTACGAATAGGTTTCTTACCTGTCTATTATATATGAGCAGGTTTATGCTGTGGAAAGCTCCAACCTCCCCGAATCTGTGATCTGCTTATAATTTCAACTCTTCCATTCTAGCTGCAGTATTAACTATGCGCTCTGTCATTTGCACTCAAATGCCCAGTACCTGAGTTCCAGCATAGTAGAGAGGTTACCATGTCGAGCAGCAACACCCAGTTGTCTGTACTGTCCTGTTGTTAGGTGAAGACTCCACACATTGCTTGCTCCTGGCTTAGCATAAACTGCTACGCTACTCTTTACAGACATCATCATTAAATGCCTCTCGCTGCTCCTGGCATGCACTTGCAACCAAAGAGCAGAATGAGCACCTCAGCCCAGGCTCCAAGCAAACTCATATTTCATGTACAACTGGTATGTTTGAACTGTCTGAGCCAGATCCTACTTGGAGAGAAGCTGACAGGAGCTTTGCCAAGTAAGGATCCAAGTAAGCACAGACCTGGCACTGACAAAACCTTCATTAATCTTTACTGCATTTATCAACAGTTTGTCCTCTGTCAGATAGGTTAAGATCATTCTTTTTGCAAATACTTTAAGCTTAACTGCTGCCAAAGCTTTGCTTTAACTCCTGCCTGCTTTTCTCATCTTGCTGCCCGTGCTGACATGTACACTTGAGAAGCTGTAAGACAACCCCAACCAATGACCTGATCCTGTGTAAGACCTGTGGAACAAAGGAAGGAGAAGGGGGAACAGCGTTTGCCTGAGGCACTGTGTCACAGCATCCAGGTCTCACTGAAGGCACACGGTGGCTGCAGCAGTGTGCCTTGCAGGTCACAGGAGTGGGAGGAAAGGTGTAAGAGCAGGGAACTGGGATGGTTTCTCATCAGTTGCAGTGAGAGCTTTCACCTGATGAGAGCACGCATGAAACTTCAGCTTGCATTTTCTTCCAACGTTTCAATTAGTTGCATATATTCTCCTAAATTACATTTGCTGGGGTAGGATTAGAAAGGAATTTTTTTTCTCCTGGGACACAAAGACTGCTGGTGCAGTAAAGGCAGCAGCTGCAGAATAACGTGGTACGTGATAGTGATAAACATTTCAGAATGACTTCTTTTACTGAAAGGCTACTGCATTTTTTCCTCTCTTACACAGGAACACAAATTGCTTACAGTAGGTTACACTTCTGTATCCACCAGTAACATGAACTGGTAATTAATTACAGTCTATACCAGTAACAGGCATTTATCTGCCCTACATCTCATAGTATGTGTCTGTCTGCCCCAAGTACATAATTCCATAAACAGAGCAAATCTTAAATCAGAGCCTTAAGCAGGCAACATAAAATCTTTAAGTCTTCTTTTGCACAAAACCCTGTTTCTTTATCCAAAACCAATTTTGAAGCTGGAACCTATTAAAATGACAGTTGTCTGCACTGCTAAGAAAGTATTTGCAGCATGCTGTTCTCCCACAACACTTTATTCCTAAAAATCATTGTTTCTCCTTTCAGATTAAAGTTCTGTTAAACGACTCAGGCTAACCTTTGGAATCAAGTCTCTACAGATCTAGCACCTCTTTAAAGTCAGGCAGAAATAAGTTTCAGATGAAATGCTGTCATTAAGTTGGTTAAAGCATAAAGGTTTTTCTGAGATCTGCTACAAAAAATGCTGGATGAAAAGGCATGAACAACAGCTTAATCCAGCCCCTCTATCATCCCCTCTTTGGGAAGGGGCATGACTCCACTAATTATATCCTCAAAGAAATGATCATTATGGGAACAGACAGGTACCCCAGGCAGTACCAACAGATTTCATCCAAATGTGGGCTCCTTCTGCCAGCCCATGCCTCAACAGCCCCCTTCCACAGACCTACCCCACGGGGAGCGGTGGCACTGGAGTGACTGAGACATTGGATAATCACTGCTGTCACCCTGAGAGGTGACAGAGAGCAGACTCCCGGGATGGTGTTAACAAACTAGCTAAGGAGAGCAAAGCCTTCAGCAGCACTTTCACACTCCGGAATTAGTTTCAGTATAAAACAAAATCTCACTTGTAAAAAGCCTAATCTGGAAGAGGAGTAGTGATGCTTAACCTTAAAGCGCTGAAATCCCACCTTCCTCTTGAGCAACCATGGAAGTTGCTGTCCCGTGTAATTTCTGAAACATTCAAAATACTGCGGGCAGCACTTTCAACTAAAACAGCTCACTTACAGAAAGTGACTACCTGTTCAGCTGGCCAGAGAAAACCACCCTGAGGAAACACTCAAGGGGTTTTCATACATGCAGCAAAGAGTTTGCTTTGCAGAACAATGTCATGCTGAATAATCGTTTCCTCATTTGTAGGGCTCCCTGTTTTATTGGAGTAATTGAAGTGGGTGAAAGTTTTGATCTGTGGACAAACCACGGCCTTTGTCCAAAATACTGTACAACACAACAGCCTCAAGCAAAACATCTGATACAACTCTCACAGAACTACCACTTCTACACATGGAATTTCAGAGTAATTCTCAAATTTATATAAAAACAAACATTAAATTCTCTTTGTCCTCATTTGTTCCTATGTTCTACTACTGAGATATGCTTGCCATTTCACTGGTTTATTCCAAAGCGCAGCTGGTACTTTATCTGAGGTGAATCTAAGGAACAATTGGGAATGACAACCTCAGATACTGCTACCCAAACTTGTTCTTCCCCCAAAACCAGATGAATCAGAAGCAACCATGGTGGGCTTCATCACATAGACTTCTATGAATTAACCTGAGCTGCTAAAAATGTAGTTGATGTAATCCTTTTTCACAGAGATTTGTATGAAATGATGAAAAACTACAGGTACCAGTAGAGACACACGTTGGGAGTCCTAATCATCAACAGTGGGGCTTCAGCTGCTACAGCAGGTCTCCAGCTGTGAGCAGATCACCTTGCCCATTTATCCCCCCTCCTTCTGTAGCTGTGATAGCTCCTACTCCTTCTGACAAGAGAAATATGTTAGAAACAGCTGCTATTCCTCCTTCTGCTGCTTCCCCTCAGTGGGAGGAAGGCAGATAGTGTTGCCAACAATGTGATGGCTTAGCTGAAGCCAGCTATTTTTACACGACAGCTCAGCAACACAGTCCAGCCTTGTAGGCTGCTGCTGCCTGCATACACAGAAATTTAAATGAGCAGCAATCCCCGTAGGGTAAGGACCTGCAGCACTGCCTTTTACATCATGAGCTACCTTAGAGGTAATACTTTAAATTCATTCAGCTGCAATATAAAAGACCTAATCCAATGACCAGTGTGGTCCACAGGTGTATTTTCATTACTGACGGCAAGTTACATCAAGTCCTAATGTTTTCAAGCACAGGTATCTGGAACTCTCTGCTCTCCATGAGTGCAGGAGTGCAGCTCTCTGCTCACTTTGAGCAATATCGTAATTTTTTGAGCTGTCATCAGTATAACCCCTTTGTGCTGCATTTCCACTCGTCTGTATGAGCTGGACTAGGTAGCAGACTTCGTAGAAAATTCAGGTGTTTTCTTCTGGCTGAGTTAGCTTTAATCTGGAGCCATTTTTTAGCGTCACCTACTGTGTAGCTGCATAAAACCTGTACGCCAGCAAGCAGATAGTTGTGAAGGAAAGGGGGCAGGGGTCCTTTCAGCAACAGTTTCCCTTCTGTGGGATTAAAAGAGATTTTATAGCACTCACTCAAAACTGCCCAGTCTGAAAAACAACCTACAGCTCCAAGCACACAGAAAACACAACTGTTAGGAAATACATGGTCCCAGAACAAACCCCCCTGAAGTCTTTGGGAGATAGAAAAGCCCACTGCTCCTCAACTGCAAGAACTGAAGTAAGTAAAACTGAATATAATTTTTAAATTGTGGTTTTTCTGGTAAAAAAAATTGTTCTCATGAGTTCCCAGAGAGTGCAGCATGATTTTCAAATGTCATGACTGCTTTATTGCACTACAGTCATCTAATAATATTTACAGTCATCCCAATGATGGTCAAGTATTTTATCAAACTGAAAGACACTTTTCCAGAACATTGTCTGGACTATTTTCCTGTCTACACCAAAAAACCCCACAAAAAACCCAAACAAAAAAGTCTGCCACACTGCACCATGTTTATTTCTTAGTGTGCCCCAAATGAAGTTGAAATTCATTCTATCGTGACTGTTACAGCACTCACAACCAACCAGCATCCAATCACAGGGATCAACTGAATGAGCACAAAACCATCTGTATGGCATCCACTCTTCTGGCAGGTTACAGTATCATCCAGTTGAACTAAAACCTATTGTCATAAGTGGATTCAGTTTGAAACAAAGTTTGAATGCAGGACTTGTTGCTGTGCCATTCTTCAAAGGACTTCCCAGAGGACCTTACCCATGCCAGGTCAGTTACTTGAGCAGCTGTTGCTAAAGAGAAATCCAAACCAGTACACAATGCACCAATGCAGGTACAAGAATCCACTAGATAACTGTGCCAGAAACATCCAGAGTGATGTGGACACACACAAAAATGCTGATCTCTTCTCACTCTCAGTATGAAATGGCAAATAGGAAGACAAATTCACTCCCTGCTTCCCAAATCAGACCTGCTCTACCTCCCAACCAGCTAGCTACCACAGTGAACACTGAATCATCAGTCACACTGCACAAGTATGTTTACAAATGTCAGTAAGTCCATTCAGCACAAACACTGGGCTCAGAAACCAGTTCTGTTTAACAGTTCTTACAGACTTACCACCTGGGAAATGAAAACATCCACATCACTGCTTTCAAGAGTGTTTCTCGTATATAAAAGGATTTCTAATTACATCTTCAGATGGCTGCTAACAGCACACATTTCCTAATTTAATATCACGTCAGTAAGTTCTCACCCATGCAATGCTATAGGATACAGGTGCACGAGAGGAGATCAAAGAAAGCTCACCTCAAATGAAAAGAGCGAGAAGAAAGGGAGGCAAACACATGATATCCCAACTTCAGACCCAAGAGAAGAAAGGGAAGAAAGCACGCAGTATCCCAATTTGAGACCCATCCACCAAAGACTTGGCAGAAAGTAAGACCTTTGCATTGTGAACGGAAAGATAACAAACTTGAGCTGTGGTGAAGGGTCTGTGGGAACCAGTTTCAAACTCCTGCTGTGCAACATGCTTCAGTATTCATGGACAGAGAAATGCAACTTGTGAATGATTTTAGAGGCAGCTCCTCCTGTATGTATTTACACAGTGAAAGCATTTGAACGTGGTACTTATTAGTACTTTGATCACAAGCTCTGGTCAAATATTAGCTTTGAGCCAAGATTACCTTAACAGGATGTAAACTTTTCAGTCGGATAGTCACTCTTGAAGTACAGAAACACAAAACCAGGTCTTTTCTCTAAACACCTTTTTCTTTCTGATACAATAGACAGACTGGTATTAACTGCCAACATTTTAAACTGCATACTGACCTTTTCAACTGGAGCATTTTCTTCACTTGTTACGCTTGCTTTTCTCGTCTCGTTTTTCGCTCTGCTCAGCCTGCGGGACACCTTTTCTCTAAGCAAAGTTGCGTATCCAATGTGCTCATAGATGGGGTTTGTTGTCATTTTGGAAATATACTCGGACGCCTTTGTTTCTATATAGAGTGTTATCAAGCCATCTGTGACTAGATCATGGATTGATTCAAATCTTTTCTCCCCAACGAAGTGCTTCCCATCATAGAACAACCTGTAGTTTAAGGTCTGATTGCCAAATCTGCAAATACCGGAAAAAAAGGAGGGAGAGGAGAAAGAGAGAGGGAGGAATGAGAGAGAATTCATACTGGCAACACACTGAGGAGGTCATTTTTCTGAGTCTATCTATCTGGACTAATATGGACTATGAACACGGCTGCAAATGCATCTCTGTGGTTACACTAACTCAAGCTCAAACTTACACCTGACTGCATCATGCAGACTTGACTACAGGATGAAGGCTAATTCTCCCTAACAAGCTGCCTGTCCCAGACATACATGGTTTAAATCTAGATCCTAAAGGGACTACTGCAGCAATTGGAAAGGCATGTTTGCACTGACAAGACCTTATACAGAGATGCATAATTGTGTTAAGGGCTTCTCCAACCCAAAATGTTTTGGAGGTGCAGAAACTGGATGCTAAATCACTGTGAGCAATGTGAATAATGACTGGCAACTCTAGAAAGTAATTAAAATCCTTCTGGCAGGAAGCTGGGGAGACTGAGCTCTTAATTCAGATGCCCAAGTAAATACCCAGAGTTCTGTGGGATAACGCTGGCCCTGTGTAGCTATTTATGGCAAATGTAATCTATGGGGCTTTTTTTTAGTTTTAAAAAGCAAAGTGCTGTAGTAGCACATTCAGTGTGTAACACTGACACTGGAATCCCATTCTTGATTAAAGGATTCAAAGATTGGGTTAAATGGTCCTTATATTGCACCAAATGTGCATGTGTCTGCATATTTTATTGGGCATTCAAACCAAACTGTTTAAGCTTCTTTTTTCACCCACATTTTCATATGAATCCTCAATTTACTATCAAATTCAGTTAATGATTTTACAAATAAGTATTCACATGGATTTAGAAATCACGCCGCTCTGTCAAAACAACAGACACTTTATAATCCACATCCTTTGCTAGTTCTTTTTACTCTTTACTTGAAAATCTCTTTCCAAAACCCTAAAAAATTACATTTGTTCTTTTTCAGCTGACAAAAATTGCTTTTCATTTACACCACTTTTTAGTTGGCATGACTCGCCAGCTTTTCCAGCTCTACCATCTGCACTGTATCACAGCTACTGGAGATAACTCCTCAAAGGCATTTTCCTACTGGTTTACCAGCAGAGGAGTTGAAACGCAGACTTTATTTTGTGTACACCCCACGAAAGTAATAATGTTCTACAAACACTGTAAAATATTGCCAACGAGTTTGTTTTCTCAAAACCCAACGGAGTATCTGTCCTCTTGCTACTAATGAATACTAGCTGTAAGACTGTCCCGTAGGCACCTTTTCACTGGCACAGCAAAGCTGGGAAAGGTACCAGCGAGGGGCAGTGAGGCTGTAGACTGGCTCCCACCCAAGTTTTCATTCTCCTCTACAACAGACTCTTACTTGTTTGAGCAGCAGCATCCTATGCTTCACACAGTCTTCCTATAGCAAGTTTGAATTCCATTTAGGGAAGAAAACTCCAGTCTGGTATGCTGCCTGTGACAGCTGGGCAGTCACTGACCTACATGATCTTCCAGGTTTATCAAGAATTATTATCACCCATGGTTGCTGATGCTAGTGTAGAAGACATCACTGAAATCAGAGGCCAAACTGGCTGTGTTCTCTGCTGGGGCAATCGCCTGGCTCCGTATTCCCTCACACCTCTTACATAGTTTTCAAGGAGAAGCTCCATCTTTACTACATTGAACTCCAGGTAGTAAGAATTATAAGAACAGGCACAGTTTGCATCTGAAAAGGGACTTTCTACCAAGCACTAAAGGAGTGACAGAGTACTGCAGTACTGTGATTGCCAGACTGCTGACATGAGGGTGCAAAATCGCTCTGACACCATGAAGTGGATTAAGAAACAGTGGACACAGATTCACTAAAAAGTGACTGATGTAATCTCCTCCATTAAACACATTTACATTTGAACTGTAAGCCTCTAACAGCATTTACCTGAGAGCAAGAGTATAGCAGCCGGGTTGCCGCTGGCTTTCTCTGAGAATATACGCTCCTTCTACACCAGCCAGTATTTCATCTGCTTGCTCCCGAGAGATGATCCCGTGAAACCTAAGGGAAAACAATTCAGTGACTTACAGAACAATTCACATGGAAACACTTCCTCCTCCACTCCACAAACCATTCAAAGACTTCTGCACCACAGAGCATCACCTTTTAGGCCATTAGGACACAGTCTGTGTACAAGTGGCCAGACAAGTCATTCAGCCTGAGCAATTGGAGCACAGAAGCAAAACAAAAATGGCACAGTATATGTAGGTCCAGTCTTCCAGCAGAATACTCAACCTCATCCAAAGGTAATCTCTTGTAAATGTCTCATTTCACAACATACTTCCTCTTCCAGTCTGTGCCCCTCTGTTTCCTTTCTAGAGGCTTAGAATTGTGAACTGCACACAAAAGTTTGGTTTTTTTTACAATACAGATGATGTAAAAGGAGAGGTCATTCTTACTATCGATTTGCTTCATTTTTATATTAACATTGCTTCCTCAATTTTTTAAGAGAAACTGAGACAAGAAACGACAACAATTATTTAGAATTCTATTCTGCATCATTAAAGCAGAAGGATCACTGGACAGTGACTGAATCACAATCCCTGAACATGTCCTTAAGGACATGGTTTAGTGGTGGGTTGTTAATCAGGTTAATGGCTGGACCAGATCATCCTTAACGTCTTTTTCAACCCAAACAATTCTAGGATTCTGCAGTTCTAAGATACAGAGCAGCCTTGAGAGCTAAAGCAATACTTCTCTCATTCTTCTTTTCATTGCTATTTTGAGAAAGAAAGAGGCCCTAGGATGCACAATTTACCTTAAATAATAAATATTTAGCTGCCATCTTTCCATAAACATAAATGCAGTCTTTACAGCAGTCAGACTCCTACGCACAGTTTGCTAGCTGATAAATCTCAGTGGGTCTCCCCACAGGTTTGGAAAGTTTCTGGTTTTGCTGCTCTCTGAAAACAGGCACTAAAATGTACTGGCCTTCAGCATTCTCTCTTTTCTGACAGTACATATCAAGTGGCACATTTCTAACACCGCCTCTGGCTCAGTAATGAAAGAGAAGCAAAACACACTGGATGTAAATGCAAGTGCTGATCCCTTTGCTTTCTGTTGTCTTTTCACAGCTAATACATGTTGAAAATATTAGGTTTAGGTGATCTTTCCAGAGTGACTTTCCATTCAGATGATGTAAATTGATTCCTGCTTTCTGTCTGTGTCCAGGACACAATCACTTACTGCCACATCTGAATCAAAATTAGATGACATAATTTAAGCATTTCTTTACCAGTACACTCAATTGATAAGTCTTGATAAAGATAATGAGCATAAATTATTCACCACCAGAAGCTCATGATTATTCTCCTATATCCAATACTTCCTAGCAAATAGTCTTAAATCAGCCAACTGCTATGAAGGAATTTTGATGGAGCTGTATGTTTTGTCTATTTCATACTGCAAATTACAAACAAAGATACATGAAATCCTTCGTCAAAAAGGCATGAAGCATTTCTGGCATGTACAGGTAGAAATGTCATCTAAATAGTCTCCATAAAGAGTAAAAAAATGTGTATTTTGTTAGAAAATGTACCAGAAAAACCCATACAACTCACGGGTCTGGAGGACAGGTTTTAGGAGGAGCAGCTGGAAGAACAGTGGTTGTTTAGCCTGGGGAGGAGGAGGTTGAGGGCAGACTTTGTTGCCCTTTATGGCTACCTGAGAGGGGGGTGCAGAGAGGTGGGAGTTGGTCTCTTCTCACAAGGAACAAGTGACAGGACAAGAGGAAACAACCTCAAGTTGTGCCAGGGAGGTTTAGATTGGACTTGAGGAAAAATTTCCACACTGAAATAGTGGACAGGGACTGAAACAGATTGTTCAGGGAGGTGGTGGAGTCACCATCCCTGGAGGTGTTCAAAAGATGTGTGGATCTGGCACTCGGAAACAGGGTTTAGTAAGCAGGGTGGTGGTGAAGTTGATAGTTGGACTTAAGTTGATGGAAGAGACTTGGGGGTCTCTTCCAACCTTAATGATTCTGTGATTATGAAATGCAGTAGGAAAAAAGCTCTCCAGGAGATCGATTTAAGAAATCACTGAGACACCATGTGTGGTAAGCACTAGGTGATCCAAGTTTTCTCCAGGTATTTTTGGTGGGTTTTCATAAGGGCATTAAACTAGGTTGTAGATGGTACTAGCTCCCCTGAACTCAGATACCTGCATCTGACAGCAGCCAACAAGAAATGGTTATGTAAAGCTTACAGGAAGCAGTGACACATTTCTTTCATTTCACACCCCTGCCCATCCATCACTAGTTGTGCCGGAAGCTGTGTCTGATAAGCTGTGACCTTAACCTTCTGATAAACTCACTTGAAAACTCTTAAATATCTCTTCACTTCTGGCTTCTGCAGCACCACATGGACACCCACTGAGCAAGACCTGCTCTTTTTCCTCCTCTGACAGGAGCTGCATCACTTTGCTCCAGCACTCTGCTGCACCTTTATTCCTTCTATAGCCTCTCTATACAGGAGAGAGGAGGAAGGGATAGAGAGGGACTAAAAATATATGTGCTATTTAAAATGCAGCCACATCACGGGTTTATATAGTAATGATAGATATTTTTCTGTTTCTTTTCCTAGAAATTCCTGATTCTCTTTTCAATTACTTCTGACCACTGAGTCAATTGCTTCAATTGGACTGTCCCAATGATTTTGAAGTCTCCTTTCTCAATGGTAATAACTAATGTGATCTTGCCTGGACAGCTTTACTGGCTTCTTGCAGTTCCCTGCCAGCTCTGCTTCTCCAGAAAGCTAGATTATGCCAAAAGCCAAGCCGGCTCCTGGGTAAGAGATCACAGTCACTGTTTTACAAGTTCCTACTGTAGGAATAGTGGCGGATTACTCAGCTAGGTACCATCTTCAGCTCTGTTGTACTCTAGTGGCCAAATCTGAATTCCCTGTTGTCAAAGATAATATTTAAAACATGAAACTTCAATAATTAGGGGCAAAGCTACTGGCTCTTGAGATTTGTTATGACAGAAAATGATTATTAAACACAGATGATGTGTCTGGGAAGGAAGAAAAAATAGAAGAAGGGATCTAAGTAATTTAGCTGGTGACAGGACCTAAAGCCTCAGCAGATCACTCCAGCAAAGGGCCAAATGCCAGAGCTTCGTGGTAGCTACACACGCTATGCCCTGCAAATTCACATGCCCCAAAATCCATACTGTATCCAGTGCTTTCAAGCTATTTGTCAAGAAGACTGCTGAGCACAACAGAATTATACTCTAGTGGTCTGTTATGTTTTTCACAACAGAAATATACCTCTTTGGGCGATTTAGACCTTGTAAAAGGAAAGCAGCACTCACATATGTAGTCACAACCACGTAGGGTGGTAAAAGTATAGGAACAAATACAAAAAGGTTGTGAGAAAGGGAAGCTGCTTCTTTGCTCCCCAGGCCATTGCAGAACCACTGGAACGTTCAAGCGACAACTGAAATAATAGGCAGATACACTCTAGGCAGTATTTTTTCCCCAAACTGATCTGAAAAAAGCCAAATGTACATGCAGCAATATGGTCTACAGATTGCAAGCAGCAGTACTGGACTGTAGCAGAGTGAAATTATGATTCTTTCAGGACATTTAGCTTCCATTTGAAGTGAAAAGTAAAATATTTGATTGGACCTTCACCATGGATTTTGGTTCTAGTTCACTGACTTTTGGATATAACCAACAGATACTTCAAAAGGAAAACACTTACTCTCTTCCATAATACTTTGGTCTGTTCTCCACCTAAATTGTGAAAGAAAGGAAAACAATATTAAAAACATACTCAGTTTTAAACAGATTACATGAAAATAAGTGATGCTTGATTACTAATGCACCCATCTAACTGATGACATTCTAAACTGTCACTGAACATGACTACACAGAAAAACAGAACATGCAAACAGAAGAGGTGATCTTGATAGATTGTTGAGAAGAGTAACGACTATCAATGGTAAAAAACCAAAGCTGCATGTAATGGCGTAGAATATAAAGAACACACAGTTCAATGCAGGTTTGCCAATCTAATGTTTGTAATACAAAGTAAGACTGTTTTATGGTATACACCTGTTACTTCTACAATAAGTATTTTTTCTATATAAAACAACTGGCTGAAGGTAAGAAGTTTAATATTCTTGGGAAAACTGGTGGCCCAGAAAGGTGGGAGCAGCCCCATCCCTGGAACCGTCCCAGGTCAGGCTGGGCCTTGGGGCTCTGGCTAACCTGCTCTGGTTGCACATGTCCCTGCTCACTGCAGAGGGTTAGAACTAGATGATGTTTACGGCCTCTTCCAACCCAAATCATTCTGTGGAAAGCACAGCTTCTGGATCTGGACCTAGCCTTGAGGTCTGAAGCAGCACCAGCAGGCCTGACCCCCAGTGCACCTGAACTGGCTGAAGGGGCTCCCCACTACTCTGGAGAGCTTCGAGTCAACTTCTAGGCACAGCCATGCCCTTGTCCACATGTTCGTGACGGCTTCACCCTCCGATTCGTATCTCAGAGCCCGAACCCGCGCAGGGGCCCTGGCAGCAGCTCCCCAGCCTCAGGCTCTGCTCCGTGCGGGGCCCCGGGTGGGGCGCAGGGCCAGGCGGTGCCAGCAGGGGGCGCGCTTTGCCCGCGCGAGGCCGCCCCGGGAGCACAGCCACTGCCCCCCCCGCCCAGCTCGGGACGTCCCGAGGTCACTGCCGCTCCAGGGCACCCCAGGGCCTTTCGTTTGAAGCCAGCCAGTGGTCAGTGCTGCAGCGCACCGGGAACAAGCTCCCTCGCTTCGGTTCCGGTTCTGTCTCATTATTCCACTCGTGACAATTTTAACTGGATGAAGGTGGTTTCATTTCTGACCTGCAAATGCTGTGCTCTCACCCTTCAGTCCAACAACCAGTACACCATGGACCACAGCATCACCCTTCAGTCCAACAACCAGTACACCATGAACCACAGCATCACCCCTCAGTCCAACAACCAGTACACCATGGACCACAGCATCACCCCTCAGTCCAACAACCTGTACACCACGCACTGAACCACAACGTCACCCTTCAATCCAACAACTTGTATACCATGCTCTGAACCACCCTTCAGTCCAACAACTGAAGGTACACCACGCACTGAACCACAGCATCACCCTTCAATTCAACAGCCTGCCTCTGGTTTCTAAAGCTCAGGTACAACATGACATGAGCACAAATCTGTACATGGCAATGAGGATCTTCAATGGAAACCCTGTGAGGGTTCAGTCCAGGCATTACTGTGTGTCTTGTCCAGCTCAGCATTTCTGTTCTATCGTGGTGCTAACAACTGCAGTTATCACACCCTTGGAACCTCTGCCGAGGGATCATAGAATCATCAAATGGCCAGGGCTGGAAGGGACCTTAAAGATCATCTAGTTCCAAACTCCCTGCATAGGCAGGGGCATCTTCACTAGACAGGATACGCAGGGCCCCATCCAACCTGGCTAAACCTCCCCTCTTCAAGTTTGCAATCATAATACCTTGATACAAACATCCCTGAGCTCTGAGGGGCAGAATTAAGAGGAAAACACAAACTCAGAAGTAAAGAGAGAAAGTCAGTGAATTGCCAAGTACAGGTGATGTGTTTCTCACATCTGGGAATTCAGAGAAGAAAGGATTTTCATTCCACTTTTTAAAGTTTAAGTAAAAAATTATGTAGACAGAGCTGTATTTCCTTAGAAAGGAGGTTATTCACGTTCATCTTCAGTAGACCTATGTGACTTTATTGTAACTGTGCTGCCTTCCAGCTATCCTTCCGGACCCCTCAAATTAGGTATTTGCCAGGGATCTTAATTAAAAAAACGGGTGTGGGCAGCTGAATTAGGCAAGACCACCATATGCAAACTTCTCTGTCTTGGAAACAAAGGCCACTCAGTACACTGAAACCAGTTAAAAGGACAGACAGGCTTTCATTACCCCAGAAGGCCAAATAAACCCTTTACATCATGGAAGGTGTATGACCTTCATCTAAGATTCAGAGTCTGCTTCTATTTAAAATTATAGCTTTACCTTGACTGTGCATACAATCAATGGAATAAGCCCCCATGCTTCCAATCCACCTCAGAAAGAGAACAAAATGTATTCTCCCCCACAACATATTCTACCTTCAAAAGAATTAACAAGAGTAGCACTCTCAAATCTACCTGTAAGCACAATTTCCTCGCTAAATATAACCAACTAACACACTATATAAAGCATAAAAGCAGTCTGGAGATAACTCCCCGAGCAAATGGGAGTATCCTTGAATACTTCTTAAACCATTTATTTGTAAACATAAATTTATCTCAGAAATTTTTAACATTTAACCAGCAACTGACTGAACTGCTCTGCAACTGCTGCCTCCCAGTTCTTTTCTGCGGTTCACGAGCAAAAAGATTTGCTCTTCTGGGGATCCATACAAAGTCCATCAAATCCTCTATTCTTCCTCCTCTTATGGAAAACAGAAACCTTCAATCCAACATCTTTTAGCATCTGTGTGTCTCAAACAGCCACAACTTCACAACTACTGTGCTCTCTCTTGAAATGCTGCTCCCCATCTTCCAACCATTCAGGTGCCCCAGATGCTAAAAATCCCCTCTTGTGCTCATCGCAACCTTTAGCCTCCGCTAACTGTATCGCTCTTAACTGACTTCACCACTCAGAAAAAGCACGAGGAAACAAAGTTATAGCAAGATAAAGATCAAAATAACATCAGGGTCTCTACATCAAAACCAGAATGTTAGACTGAACTTGGAAATAAACCAAAAGCCTGCACAATTGATGGAGCAGAGGCTTAAAAGTATTAAAGGAGCCAGTAGGTCTGTTTTGTGCTGACCGCAGACTCTTTAGGAACTTCAAGAGAAATTCTATATAGCCCAGAAGGTGAAGGTGACTGAAATTCAGGTGGGATTAGCTTTTCCTCTGCTGCTATAAATGGGCGTGCGCACACAAAGTCAGGAGTATTTGTCTAAGAAAATTCTTGATGGGAAAAAGAACAGAAAATCTGCAGCCAGTAAAATGCTCCCTGGTGACTGAGGCCTAGAATAATGAACCTTCTTCTGAGGACACAGAAACACAGGGTTTTTCATAGACAATGGCTATGAAGAACACTTTCATCACTATCTGTATAGCCCTCACAATTTCTTTATTGAAACAAGGGCCACAGTTCTCAGGTTACTAGCTGATTTTATCCTTCACTCTGCATCATCTCCCTAGACATCAGGCAAAGCAAGAGATCAGAGGCTTTGAATCATTTAGGGCTCTTATGCAAATAGACAAAAACAAAGTATAAGACTGTGGACAATTCTGTATGGCAAATAACAGGTCTTCACTAGTGAAAATACGTTTTGCCTTCAAGAGCTCGGCAGCTTGCTTTCACTACCACCATACAGGGCATACATTAAAGAGGGTTCTCACTGTTCACTAGAAGTGGCAGCTTTCAATTCGAATGTGAGATGGTAATTTCTAACTTAGAAAGAGGTGTTATTGCCAATCTCAAACCAAAAATGATGTTGCAGAGCAGGCATTTCTGGAAACCATAGGGAAAATGCTGAAAATTACTACTGAAACTCATAGTTGTATAAACTATGGATCAGCAGTGAATGCCAAGACTGTTTAAAACTAAAGTCGTGTCCATCAGGAAATAAGATGTATGGTGAAACAGCCTAAATCACTACTGATCCAGTACTCTTACAAAGCCAGCAGCATTCAGTGACATCTAATCTTGAAGCATGCTCAAAGGGCAATGAATCCCAGCACAGCTCTCCTGGCAGTCTCCAAAAGCTTTTGGAAGCTCATGTCTGAGACACCCTGTGTACTCCAGCCTTGACTCCCAGCCTGCCAAACCTGATTGCCCTTCTCCACCCCACAAAGTCCTGACTTGTACACTTCTTCTACTTTTACAAGGTTTTTTACAACACTGCAGCATATTCAAGGTGTGCAATCAGCGTACTGCTGTTTGAGAAGTCAACACTGAGAAGGCAAGATACATTTTTCAGAATAATACACTAGCTATCGAAGCTAATTCAATTACTTTTACATAATTTTGAAGTTTACTGAATTTCAATGCCCTGGGATTTGTGGCTCTTCCTTTGACCAGGATGGTTTCGCCCTGGCATGACACGCTCCTGCTAATGTACAGATGATTGTATTAAAATCCTACACCACTCTGCAAGATAACTCATCACAAAACTACTGGGAATCCTGCAGGCAGGAGGTGAGCATCTCCTAATGTGATAAGATTTTCACTGCAAGCACTGACATCCCAGCCACACTGCACTGAAAATGTAAAGATACCCTGAAGAATTCTTTCTTCGTAAGTACTACCGCAGAAATAAGATAACCCTGATTTCAGAAAAATGAAATTTCCCTTCAGCTTCATTGCACGAGGCATTGCCTTATCCCATGGCCAAGGCTGAAACCCAGAAATGTTGGTATGAAAATTTACAAGTCCCTCTAGGACGGCAATCTGTCTCTAGTTCCGAAGGGCCAGCACGGCATATAACACTCGGTGTCTGCGTATTTCAACCACTGCCTTATTACATCCAGAAAGAATGCCAGGACACGGGGCAGCGGGTATCAACTGGAACACAGCACATTCCGTTTGAACATAAGGAAAACCGTTTGTACAGTGAGGGTAACAGAACACTGGAACAGGCTGTTCAGAGAGGCTGTGGAGTCTCTGTCTGTGTAGACATTCAAAACACACATGGACATGTTCCTGTGTGATCTGCTCTAGGAGAACCTGCTCTGGCAGGGGGATTGGGCTAGATGATCTCCAGAGGTCCCTTCTAATCCCTACCATTCTGTGATTTGATGATAAAAGGAAATGAAAACATAAGGTCGGTAGCTGCAGCTGGCTCCCTGTTCTCTGGAGCACACAGAAAGAGAAGAGAAACAAGAGTTAATAATTTTGGTGTGTTTTCTCGGAGCTGGCAGTGAGGAATTTTCCCAAAGGAAGTTTAATCTCATATAAAACCAGAAAACTGTTCTGAAAACCCCTCATTATTTTTTAGTAATTCTAGCTGACTAGATGTCAGTATGTTTTTCAGCCCAGTTCGACATAAAGACAGATAGAAATTGGAAGAAAAGCTTTCAAGACAAGCCCAGTAAAACCAGACAGTACAGAAAAGGAATTCACTGTTCGAATGGTTTTGGTTTTGGTCATAAGCCAACTGCAAACTTTAGCCTTACAATCAATATCTGAAAAGGATAAAGGAAGATTGTAAGCCTCCCATTAAATGTAATGACATGAAAACAAATGTTGTATTTCATGACTTCTGTAATTTTTTGGCTTCCAAATTTTTCTAGAAGAAATTTCTACTTAGATCAATTAATGAGTCTAACTTTCCCTGCAAGCAGGACACATTATTTCATGTCGATGACTTAAGTAATTTGAAGTGGGAGAACCTTCTTCCTAAAGTGTAATATTTCTCTATCATAGTCCTACCTTTTCAGCACTTTCCTACCTTATACAATCACAGAAGCCCCATGGCTCAAAAGGACCTTCACGATCACCAAGTCCAGCCCCCCTCTCAACATCTCGCTAACCCCTAGACTATGGCCTCGAGTGCTCTAGCTGTTCCTTTTTTAAACACCTCCAGGAACAGTGACTCTACCACCTCCCTGGGCAGCCTGTTCCAGAGCCCAACCACTGTCTCAGTAAAGAACTTCCTAAGATCCAATATAAACCTCTCCTGGTGCAACTTGAGGCCATTTCCTCTCATCCTATCATTATTAATTTGGGAGAAGAGAGCAGCATCAGCCTCGCTACAACCTCCTTTCAGGCTGTTGTAGAGAGTAATAGAGTCTCCTCTCAGCCTCCTCTTCTCTAGGATAAATAACCCCAGTTCCCTCGGCTGCTCTTCATAGAGCTTTTACAAGGTAGCCCAAGTGATGGGCTCGGCTTCGTATGACAAGCCTGTTCAGCACATGTAACTTCATGTCTAAGCTCTCGTACTTTGTCCATTGGATGAGGGAGGAACAAAAACATTCTGCAGAAAGAAACTAGCAATGCACAAGCCCTGAGAACATATTCTACCTGCACTGCCCATGTTTCTGAGGTTGTCCAGAACCTTATGGATAGTTTTGGAAGCCTGCATCTCCTTTTGTCCTTCAGTCACAGAGCCATTGGGATGCCACTGCAATGGCCCCTTCTGTAGGAGGCTCAGGCAGAGATGATGCGGAGGCTGGGCACACCCTAGCCGTAAATATCATGATCTACCTCAGACAACCTTAAAAGTTACACTACAAACTGACCACAGGGCCTGTTGACAGACCCAGATCAATTACCAGGTGCCATCTGTCTTGTCAGCCTACTGCTAATTGTTTTTGCTGTACCAGCCAGTTGTAAGATGACATGTGTATACTCTGTAGATAAAGAACTTGCTTAAATAGTGGCTGCACACACACAATAAAGCTCTTGCTCACATTCTCACTTGCCCTCCTGCCAACATGCTGCTGGACTCCAGCTCCTTCTTCACCTTTCATGGACTGAGAAACACTGAGAAATAAACAAAAAGACCAGGAAGACTAGGAATGGCTGGAAAACTGTCCATGACCTGGCGATACTGGTTGATAGTCGAATGAGTATGAGCCAGCAGTGTGCCCAGGTGGCCAAGAAGGCCAACTGCTAACTTGCCTGCATTAGAAATAGTGTGGCCAGCAGGAGTAGGGAAGAGATTGTCCCCCTATACTCAGCACTGGTGTTCAGTTTTGGGCCCCTACAGTACAAGAAGGACACTGAGGTGCTGGAGTGTATCCAGCACTGAGCAAGGAAGCTGGTGAAGGTTCTAGAGCACACGTCTTATGAGGAACAGCTGAGGGAAGTGGGGTTTCTCAGCACAGAGAAAAGGAGGCTGAGGGGAGACCTTAAAGCTCTTTACAGCTACCTAAAAGGAGGTTGTAGAGAGGTGGGGGTTGGTTTCTTCTTCTGAGTAACAAGTGATAGGGCAAGTGGAGACAGCTTCTAGTTGTGCAATGGGAGGTTTAGATTGGATATTAGGAAAATTTTCTTTATTGAAAAGCTTGTAACGCATTGGAACAGGCTGCCCAGGGAAGTGGTGAGTCACCATCCCTGGAGGTATTCAAAGGAGTGTAGATGTGGCACTCTGGGACATAGTTTAGCGGTGACTTGGCACTGTTCGACTGATAGTTGGATTTGACACTAAAGGCTTCTCCCAGGCAAAGTGATTCTATGATCTCAAGAAAAACAGGAACAAGTAACTGGACTGAGCAGCAAATATAAAGTCTGAAAGCTGTGAAAAGGGATGGGCCTAGAGAAAAGAGGACAGAGAGGGTCTCTAACAGACAGGTAGAAAAAGGCCGCTTTCAAGAGGATATAAAGGAATTTGTTCTTTGTGAGCTTACTAGTCACGACAAGATGTAATAAGCTTAAACTGCAAAAAGGAAGGCAGAGCTTGGATCTAGGATAGTGTTAAAATAATTAAACTCTGCATAAGCAGAGGCAGTCATGAAATTTTCAACCTTGAAAGGATTTAAGAAGAGGAAATGCAAACATCTCTTTTTCATGCAGGGAAGACTTCTTTAGTTTCTTCTGACCCTGATATACCATGATCAAGCCTATTCCTCATCTCTGCCTGGACTGTCGTCAGGAGACAGGGATTAGCAGGGAGCAGACTTAACAGGTTCTATAAATCAGATACAAAACTGCAGTAACACCATGTTTCTGCTTTGGTCTGTGAGGCTTTTATGAGAGAAGGCAGCAGGAAAAAGACAGTGGCCTAAATGAGCTGTTCTAGAGGAGAAAACCAAATCTGCAAGTGATGCACAGGTCACTGTTTACCTAAATAACAAACCCCAGTCTAAATCAATCAGTGCCACATTGTGTTTGGCATCTTCTAACAAAATACTGTGGTGAAAAATTTACAGTTCTGGGGGAGAAGGGAGGAGTTCTTCACTATTAGGATGAATACAAAAGGAAAAACCAAAGTGAAGAACATATAACATGCTTTTATTAACTGCTGCTCAAAGCTGAACCACTTCCCTGCTTTGATGGTGTGCTGCAACCTACAGAGAGGGTAAGACGTGTTAACGATTCTTTGCAGAAGGGTAATGCCTCACAAAGAAACACAGGAAGCTCAGCTCTTCTGCCTGATACTGTGACCCTTACTAAAGATTTCTCTCTTCTTTCAACCATTTTTAGAGACAGATAATTTTAAAAGACAAAAGAATTTCAACAGAACTAGGGTTACTTCCTTTCTTGTACCAAACTTTCAAAAGAGCTGCTTTCAGGCATTCTTTATGAGGATTTTTTACTTGGGTTTTTTCCTATCTATGACCTTGAGAAAATGGTCCAGCAGGCAATAATCAATACACCTGACAGAACACTATAAACTCGCTCTCCTAACAGGCCCATCTACTATTGATACTAAGCTAGCATATATTCCTAACTGAAAAGAGCAAGACTGGACAAAAGAGAAACCTCTTCGCTTAGTAAAGAAAATGATGTGCTCCCGAACATGAGTACATGGAAATAAATCTTAATCAAGAAGCCTGCTGCTAAATAGTCAGGGGAAACAACTTCAACTGTAAAAGCAGGAGTAATCTATTTTCTTAGGCAGTTTCCAGTCACACACTAAGGGCATCATTAAAGGTAAGGAGGAGTATCAATGTCACATTGAATACAAGATCAAGAATTTGAATATAGAATTTAAACTGTGCTCTTGTTTTTCAAGAACTATGTGTGGAATCAGTTAAGTGGGAGGTAAAATATCATAAGCAGAAGTAAGTAAATGCATCAGGCCAAATCAGTGTTGTAAATGCTGCTTGCAGTTCTGTGACCGGTGAGCAGCACTAAAGCATTGCTATGGCACTTGCCACAGCAGTCCACAGGATATCTGCACAAGTCTGCAGGTTTACATGACCTGCTCTAATGCCTCTCCAAAAGCCATGCTTCCTACCCAGCTCACTGCTACCCTCTGAGATCAGCCTGTAACCCTTCAGTAAGGCGCCCAAATCTTCCGGAGACTGGGTATAAACTCAAGTTTGGGCTGGAGGTGTGGAAGGAAAATATCAGGAAACGACCTGTCAGAACTGACAGTGAATGGGGTAGGTGGAAAATGAAAAGTGGGCTTTAGATAAGCTTCTGTATTGCATCATGAGGTGTGAGATGGACTGTCACTTCATAACTCTATGAGAACACCTCTGCATGATGAGAGGGGAAGGATGAAAGCAAAAATCCAAGCAGGAATAATAATATTAACTCATTTTATCTCATGTCGCTGAATTTATGAATAGTTTAACTCTGTACTTGGGAACTGCCAATCCTTCTTTAAAGTGCGGCTATCAGCAAAGTCTGAACAGAAACATGGGAGCTTAGATACTGTTCTCCGTTTTTCTGAGCCTGGAAAGACAGAGATCATATTTGGTCCTCCACAAAATATTAAGTAGGAGAATATTTATTTCCCAAATGATGAACAATATGGTAACTTACAGAGGCCTTCATTTCAACCAAGTAGAATATTTCACTAGTGATAAAATATTCACATAACTTACCTATCACACACACTCTTACTGATTCATATGGGGCAGTTAAAAGGTGTCAGTAGTGGTATTCCCAACAAATACTGCAAATACTTTGGAAACAAAGCTTAAACAGAGACCTGCATGGCAAAGTTTCTGAATTTTCATTCTGAACCCTGAAATTCAGGGGTCCGTGTTGGAAAAAACATAAAACACAACTGTGTTCATGTCTACTGCTCCTCAGTGTTCAAAAACGATGTGTAACTGGCTGATTTGATCATTTTGTGTGTGTAGCTGTACATGTACAGCAAGTATAAGGAGCAACACAGATGTTTAACGTTCCCACATGTATTTCTATTAGGAAATCAGAATTCACCAAGTGCTCAATATGCTTGAACCTTGAAAAAAGAGAGCAGACTCCTCACAAAGTATCAGTCAGAGAGCGGAGGCAGTAAGACCCCCTTCTACCTAGTATTTAACCAGGCACAAGGAATACTGGCTTAAATTGGAACAGGTATGTAAAGCACAGAGACTTTTCACCTACACATAGGCTTAGTCTTTGAGACATAAAAGAGGCTCTCATGTATTTTGGCTTGGAAACAACTTAAGATTCCACACCATGTCAAAATAAAAAGAACTAGATGGAAAGACTGATCTACAGCAAGGATAAGGAAAATTAAAAGAATATGAGAACAGCAAAATCACAGACACATCCACACATGCATCACCTGCTTCCAAGGGAAAATGGAGATGTGAGCGAAACCTCACAAAGAAGCTATCAAGCAAAGCCAGAGGGATAATTAGAAAGTTCATCCGTCCATAAAGACAGTTTGTGCTCATTAGTCAGAAGTTTCCATCCTGCTTTCTAAAAGGATGGCTTTAACTTTTCCATTTTGCAGTGATCAGCAAACACACCGTTTCATACCATCTTCCTCTGATGAAAATGAACACCCGTCTAATTTGCAAATCATAACGTAGAGCATTAGTAAATCAAATGAAATTCAAGTGGAACAGACAAACCTCTTCTAGTTTTGTTTAGCTCTAACTACTTAAATGAAATATTTACTGTCATGTCTGTAGAATAATTAGAAAGCTTTCTCCTCTATTTGGTAGTCAATGAACTGTTAAAATGAGGATGATGTGGCTTCATCTGAATGCTCCATCACCCTGCTGTTGCAGTTGGGTGAGACTTCATGGACTCTAGGAAAGATAGGATTTCCCATCAATCCTTAAAACACCTTGGAAACAACCACTGACAACTTCCTCTGCAAAATTCCGTCCTCCCTTCTTTCTTTCCACTCACTGCTGCAAATCACAGGCATTCTGTCACAGGGACAAAATTCACTATAAAGGTATCACAGAAAAACTACACTAGATATAAATTTTAAACCTAATAGAAAAAACATCTATGTGGCCACTTTACAGGAAAGCTGGATATTGTACTTTTTGACATTCCATGGGTTCTCTGCATTAAGTTTAACCAAAGACCCTTCCTAGTCTTCAACTGTTTCCATCCAGGGTGGAGAACTTCCCTCCATCTGTCAACATCTATTACAATTTTGCCACCCGCAGACTGCTGTCACCTAAGTTAGTTTCTATCATAAAGATAGGATTATAAAAATACAGTTAAAGCAGCAGCAATATTATAAGAACTTGAAGAGAAAAGCTCTAGTAAATCTTCTATGTACAAACATTTTCATCAAGCAAAATAGCTATCAGGACACTTCTCATTTTCACTGTTTTCCTGGGTAATCAGGTCTCCTGGTGTCTTACTGTGTGTGTTCTGAGGTTTCTTTCTAATGAAAAGATACTGTAATATACAACATAATATAATACAATATGATAATTAGAATTATCTTAGATTAACACTCAGGACTAACAGCAAGAGACAACCTTCACATGGCAGTGTCTGGCTTTTTGCTGTAGAATGGTTTGAAAAAGGGCCATGAAAATTCCCATTCATTCCCACTATTTACCATCAATTTTATGGCCAATTTCAATGCCTATTACAGCCCTTTAGTACTTTACTGCAGCATAGACATTGTTCTTAGAAAGATGAAGACAGAGGGAAAGAGGAAATATTCAGCTTGTAAATGGAATATTCAGGCTGTGAGCAGAGTAAGTGAATTCATGGAACACTTACTGTAATGATTAAATACTTATCCAGTCAGATAGACCCTGCAAACATCCTGCTAAGGCTTAACTTTAACAACCTTGCTCAAGCTTACCCAATCACAAGCTTTTTCTTATGCAAAACCACACTTTTTTTGGTTTCTGAAAGAAGGACTGACAAGACAACCGGCATTTTTAAAGCATTTTCCAACACTGCTGTTGTTTAAATGATACCCCGCTAATTACTTTGTTCTTAGCTTCAATTCCTTCAGAAGAAACTCTGAGCAAATCAAGTAAAGAATAATTGACAGTGGTTTAATTCTGGAGATGTGCAATAATCCTGCATACTGTCTGCCTGTAATGCACAGGCTGGCAGTATCACAACCCTGCTAGTGACCATTGCAACACTTCAGCTCCGTGAAATGCCACTGTCTGTGCACTCAGATTGATAAATCTGGGTAATGGATACCCAGAGGGTCAAAACAGTTCCTGACCCTCCGGATGGTTAAGAGATTCTCAGCAATACAGCCTGAATACACCATCATTATTTCAGTCTCTTATAATCGCTTAAGCAAAAAGAAAACTGGGTATGTTTATTTTTCAAAGACAACTTTATCTTTTGCAATCATATTTTGCTCTTAATCAAGACACCACAGTTTTAATGCTTTAAAGGCAGAGACAAGCCCTTCTACCACTTCTGACACAACCTATTTGGAATTCAGAACGACAAGGAAGGCAATTAACTGACATTTTTCTACATAATAATGTAAGTTAGGGCTCTAAGGCTTTCTCCACACTAGGGAAATTTAGACAAGTTTCTCAGTGTCGCTGGCTTGGCCGAGGCACTGTTAGGAACATGCAAGGTCTAATGCACACTAACTCGGCAGCCTCAAAAATTGCCATCGGCGATTAACGCTTTCTTGGAGCAGAAGAGGAACAGCACTCATCAGTATGAGTAATCTCTACACAGATAATCAGAGAACTCATGGGTGAGACTCACTCTCATTTCAAAGGGAATTTATAACTAGCCTATTGCTTAACCAAAAATATTCCCAAATAACATCACCATCCCCCCTTCATTTTTTTTACTTCAATCCTCAATTTCTTTAAAAGACATCGTCACTTTGAATACTCATGAAGTAGTTCTTAAAATTAAGAATTCTTTATAATGCTACTTTAAAATAAAACCAGGAGGTTGAATGCTTGAATCAGTTTTTGAGAATCTAGTATTTTCTGGGCTTTTCTGTAGAATTAAACCTAAAGGATGACAACCACACAACACAACTCTGATTCTCTGGTGCCCGTGATCAAACTTGCACCACATTTAAAAACTGCTCCTCCACCTGAATGGCACTTTTAAACTGAACTTCTTCTATTTAAAAAATAAATCATTAAATCATTGCTGGAAGGAATATGGCTACAAATGAGGGTATTGGCTGAAATCCAAGAGTATTGGGAAGGTAGGATATTCACAATAGTCTCACTGCCAGTGGTGATTAATTAAAAGCTGTTAGATACTTGAAGCCTCAACAGTTCATTCAATATGATTCCCATTGCAGCAACAGTCTACTTTCTCTGGCAAGGTAGATATGCAGGGGAAAAAAACCCACAAGAAAAGGGAAAATCAGAACAGCAAAGTTTAAAGACAGAAATATATAAATGTTCATGTTTTATTTACCATCCCAGCTTTTAGTCTGGCGTTTTGCAGCATCAGGAGAGGTGATTTCTGTCTCCACAGTCCAATTAATCAAGAAATCTGCACAAATTACATGGCAGAACTGCAGACATCTGAGGCGAAACACCTTGTGACTATGGAGTAACAAACACATAATGGAAGAGCAAATGCTCGTGGAGACTGTGGGAGACTGCAATGGAAAAGATGGATGGATGACGACAATGCCAAGTACTGAGAGTGAATAAAACCTCCAACCCTTCTCAAGTCTGTATGTTGGTGTTGCAGGGGTTTTTTGCAGCAGATGCTTCGCCTTCCTTGTGAACACTGCAGGATTTGGCATTTATGAAGACATCTTCCCACATGCGCAAAGGATTGAAAACTATTTGCAATTTTTACATTTGTCTGAAGCAGTCTGAATCCTAAATTATACAAGACAACACCCTCAAAAGACCAGCTCCTATGATGTGAAAACAGAGAGAGCAATTTTCCCACTGCCAGCCACACATCCTGCTGACACCTGCTCTGCAGATGTTGGATGTGCATTTGTTGCATACTAGTGATCGTATTGCTAATGAAAGCATTTTCACATTGACAGCACAAGACTGGACTTTGAGATCTTTCTGTGCAGCTGACAGAAATACGGGATCAGTAAGACTCCACCTTCAGTGAGGCAAGCCTACAGAATCATAAACTACAATCAAGAAAAACAAACCCAAGCCACCTGCCTTACAGGTTGTGTGCTAAGCGAAGGCTAATAGGTGCCTTAGGAACACAGTGCTCAATCCTTCTCAGAAGTTATCTGTGATGCTCTGTAGAACTGGTATGTACCTCTGCTTCACATAAAACTGATAATATGAAGTACGAGGAACAATCTAGGTATCAGGACACCTCAGCAACCCCCATCTCCCCAACTATATATAAAAATAATGCACATCTTATGTATTTCAGTATGTTTGGCTTTTGGCTCAAAGACCTCTAGTGATCAGGTAGTGAACACATACAGATGAGCTACACAAAGACTCACAAGCCAAGTAACAAGAAGTAAACCAAAGATCACAGTTGTGGGATTTCATATTGCCTTATATACCTGACCTTGAATAAAGACTAATTTTCAGCTGTTTCATTGAATTCTAAACTACAAAACCAAATCAAAATAGGACTTTTCTTCAGACTGTGAAATGCGATGCTAGAAATAGCTCATTAAGCAGAACCACACACAGATTATGTGAAGTCCCACAGGGCTACAGCATGGTCCTTCTCTCCAAGCCTTATTTTTGATGGAGAGAAACCATGACGGTTCACCCACTCTTGCCTTTCGTAACATCCTGGATGTATGTCTTGGGACTATACTGAACGCAGAGGGCTTAAAGATTTCCAGTGTGAGGCAAAGATCCTGCTCTCCCTGTCATGAAAGAATTAGTAGATGGCACTTGAAAGATGCAATGGCCTTTTAGTTAAGGCACTTGGTGAACTCACTCAAGAAAACTGGATTAAATTGCTTTTAGCAGTGAGTCTTCTTCGTGATGCTAGGCAATTACCTGTCCTTACTGTGGTGAAAAACTTCCTGCCTCATGCAAAACTGTTTAAGGACTCTACCTATATTGATATTTGATAGACGCTCTGCTATGGCTCTGCTTCAATGGATACAGTGTGGGAAGCAGGTCAGAGCTCAGATGACGTTTGAGAGCAGAGCTATATATCACACCAATGAACTGCAGTTTCTGTCTTCTTTCACATCATCTTTTACACCTGGTGCAATCACTTAAAGCGTTTAGTGTTTCTATTACTAGCATTATATGTCTATTTGCACAAAATCTGTTCCTGACATTACAGGAGATAAAGCTATCATAGCTTTATTGATCGAGCAAAGACATCTACATATGTTTTCCATTACTATTACGCCACATAGGTTGACGAACTGACACAGCTAACTGAGTAAAATGGAGAAATACAGAAAAAGCAGCCAGGGAGATAAGATGACTTAGCCAAATCTGCAGCCCTATAGATTTCTAAATATCCTATAATCTTTAAAGTTTCTGTGACAGAACTGAGCTCTTTGGCTCTCGCTTTGGTATATAATCCTTGGCAGAATGCTACATCATTCATAGGTTGAAGCATAATCACACAGAGGTTAATAAGCAGATGCTTATACCTTCCTTCTGACAAGGAAACACTAAAGTTTAGGTAGTGTAGACAAAAGCACATTACACAACGATTAATAAGCACCTGTCTAATGAAGGTGTTCCTAGCAGCAGAATAAGGCCTCTGTGCCTACTTAGCTAATATTAATCTGCTTTAACAATCAACTTTAAGAAAAATTATTACATAACTTAGAAAAACTGAAGTGAATACCAAGCACAGACTGTACAACAATTTTTTGGTAATCGTGTGCTGCTGACAATTCATCAGATTTAACAAGGTAGAGTGAAAGAAGGACTGACCTCCCGAGGACAGATGATTCTCTTGGGACGTGGTGCCTCTTGTTGCAATTGATACACTGCCAAACACAAAACACACAGATCATTAGGACAGCAACACACACAAACTTTTATTCAGATGAGTCTTTTTAGCCAGAGGCTGAACAGAAAAATGCAAATGTAAAGACAAGGACAGCTAATGCAGGTATCTCACTGCATCGAGGTTATTTATATGGAAATCAGTTGTTGACTTGCAAACTAAAGCGATTACAATTTAACTTGTAGAAGTATTATTTCCTTTGTAGTTGTTATTACAATTCTATACCAGAGGAGAGTAGCTATAAAGACTTACTGCGTGCATCTCAAGACAAAATCTCCCTTTTGCATATACCCTGCTGTAACAGCTCAGGAGCAGACTGCTTATCAGTAACAGCAGCAGTTTTCTGGATAGGCCAAGAAAAAAGTTCAGCACTTTTGAGAGTGTCCACTACAACCACACAACTTATTTTAAGATTTGCTGTCAATTACTAATGAGCAAGCAGGCATTCCTTTCAGAGCAATTATTCCCTATTCAAAAGGCCCTGGATCAATTTTGTGAATCTTTTGAGGGCTGGGGGAGACAGACCTGAGGCTAGGAGTAGTCACTGAACCCTGGCCCCAGCCTCTTCACTGCATGTATTTAATGAGATCTCCTTCCTTTCTACTCCAGAGTCGTGGAGTAGAGGCTGACATGCAATGACAGTAATCAATTCCAGCACAGACAGTCTGTCTCTCCGTAACTCCAGTAAAAATCCCAGAGGTTTGGATTGCTTCCCCCGAGAAAGGCCTTCTGTATGCTGACCTTCTTGTATTTGGAAAGATCGTGTCGTGCCTATGAATATTTTTAAAAGGCCGAGTTTCTAGGACGTTCACAGTGTTTGTGCAGCTCAGAATTATGCCCCAAAAGATGGTCGATTATGGGAGGAATCTAAACGCCTGTGGGTTTGACAAACACAGAAGCCCTGTTGCAGAAAGTGAATCAAAATGGTAGGTGTTATTCTTTAGCACCTTCTCCCACCTTCTGCACTTCCTCTTTAAATGGGGGTAGGAGTGAAGAAATCTCAGAAGTGGGGAAGTCCTTATCTGGCACTCAAGTTTGTTACTCAGCAGGTGTGAAAGCTTTGGGGACATCTGTTCTCTGATGATCTCCAAGTAGAAAACACCATCTCCTTTACTTTTCCCAACCAGTGGCTCCTCAAGAAGTGTTCCTGATTTCTTACATCCCCTGTCAGTTCTAATGCAAATGGTTGTGAACCTGCTCCGAATGTGTACTAAGGCTTTGGATTTAACCTGCATCCTTCAGCACTGACACTACCTTTGCACAAGATTCATGGTAACTTAATGGGTCTTCTTACCTCTAGTGATTTTATGACTAAGATTCAAAGCCTTCCTTTCTCTTTTCTGTGATTGAATGACTTGTGTATCCAAAAGCATTGCCAAGCAAAGCATGACAACTTTGCCTCAGAAATCACAGAGCATTTTTCTTAAACTCGTGTTACTCTGCAGCCCAATAGTCCATTTCCACATGTCTGAAATCAGCATAAGCACTGACTCCACAAGTTACTGCTAATTAATATTAAACTCATCCAAGAAGAAAATAGTCACTTTTCCTTTTTCCCATGCATTTCCAATAGAAAGGAACTCTAGTGATTCAAAACACTGCAAAAACAGGACTGCTTCCTACTTAAAGATCTATTTCCCTGACTTAACCATTTCAATTTAAAAATTGTACTTCATAAAATCCTATTTTTCAATAATCAAGCCTGTTGAATACACAGCAAATTAAGCCTGTGGAGCTGTTTCTAAGATAACCTCGACAGCTGTGGTGCAAATCAAACAGGTCTGGTGAGCACGCAGGAACGAGGTAAGCAAAGAGCTCTCCAAAATGATCCAAAAGGACCTCAAGCACTGGAGAAGCAAAGGTGGAGAGAAGAGTCAGCATTCTACAAACCAAAGGAAGGAATGGCAAACAGGAGAGAGCAGCTATCTGAAAGTCTTGAAAGCAAACACAAAAAGAATGGATGCAGGTAGGATGCAGTGGGATGAATCAGTGCAGGGATTCATGATGAATGCAGGGAAGACAAATGATCTTAACAACTGTGTTTTGAATAGTCTGGAAAAGATTGCTGCCATTCTCAGAGAGGTGCCAGTAATTAATCTGTACAATAATCTGCACTGAGGAAGATATCTGACTTAGAAATACATCAGAGGAAAATGTAGTACGATTAGTGTTATTATTATTATGCCTTAAATGTGCAGGATGAGAAAGTGTCTCCAAGTAACAAGCATGACTGTGAATGGTGTTAATCACAGAAAACATCATGAATGGGAAATGGTTTCCTGGGAAAGATAAAGAATTCAGATTTGGTCGTATTAGCTTTAAACTGAGAGATATTAAACCGACAGAAAGACAACCCAGTGTAACTACTGGAGGAAGCTGCAGAACCATTAGATGGAGAGGGAAAAGACAGAGTGAGATCCATATGTGGCACCGCGATAAGGGTTGCCAAGCAATTCAGTAGGACACAAAAGAGGGAGGAGACAGACACAAAGCTTCCAAAACACCCAGAAAAGAGAGAGAGCAAGGTGAAGGTGGAGGCAGTAAAAATCCAGTGAAAGAGCAGTTAAGTGAAGAACTAGAAAAAGGTAGTATCTCAGAGACTAAAGTATTAAGGAGCAAAGCAAGTGCAACCCTACAAAAGAACTGTGCTCCTCTCTGGGAAGGATCTCTCCTGTTTCTGCTTCAAATGACTGCTATATGAAAGCCTGCTAATGGCCTATGAATACAAGTGCAGTATTATGGCTAAGGTGACTTGAGAAAAAATGTGCCCTACAGCTAAGTTCCAATGAGTGTAGACACCTCATTAAGTGACCTCATTTTCAGAAGTGCTCAATATCCTGCAGCTCTGCCTGATTTCATTATATACTTTGTCCAAAGTGCTAGGCACTCACACTCTGGCTGACATTGTGAGACCCCAGGAGAGTCCAGGGGATGGTCAGAAGTTCAGAAAGCATATGCTTGTCACTTACTTGAATGACAAACAAGCTTTTCTCCCTTGTCTGGTTCTTCTCCCCTCATCTCTGCTATCTCAAAACAGAATCCAATGCCTAAGGATATAGTTAGCTAAAACAACAGAAAAAAACACCCTTATGTAACACGGTGCTAAGCAGTACCCCCAGTCTACTCCAGCATTTAGAACTGACAGGCAAGTTAGAGACAAACCCACTGTCATCATAAAAAGATGACATTTGAACATAATGATGCATTATTATTTTAGCAATGAGAAGATTAACCTCAACTGTGTGCAAAAAGAATAACTAGTATCATTGCTTAGAGAACAGCATTGGAGTGGGAGCAGCTTTCCGTTCAGTATCAGATGCAAATAAAACGAACAGTAGTAATACACAATAAATATCAGCCCAAAACACAGCACTGCAATAGAAAAATGCTGTAGCTCTTAATTGGCCCCTGAAAATCTTTATCAGTTTCATAATTCAGACAATTTGGCAGCATTCACAGTACGATAATCACCTGGGAGCATATAAAGTTAACAAAACTTATTATCAATTTATTATTGAATTTCTAGGGGAACACTTCTTTGAGATGTGAAGTAACTAGCTAGAATGTCTCTTTTGCTTCTAATAAAGGACAAGTCTTGTCTCGTAAGGGAAATCTAGAATATGTTTATAGAAAGAACTGTCTAACTCAAAAATCTAATCTAAGAAACAATGGGATGGCATGCAAAATTCAACACTTACTCATTTTCTTCCAGAGCACTATCACCGCATTCTTCACACTTTTCATTGAGCAGTGTGTCAGGAACTCAGGCTTTAACTCACCTACAACTAGTGTTCAGTGATGCTCCAGCAGAGAGGAAAAATTCCCGTCATTGCTTTTACAGAGCAGCAAAGAAACATACTGCCTTCTCTCTGATAATGTTTCAGAGTTTCCTTAGTTTTACTTCTTCTGCCGTATTAGCTGAGTCAGGCATTTATCCATGTGCTGAGCCTGAACAACACGAGCTGTCCTATTTCTGTGGAATAACTCACAGGCTTCATTAGGAACCTAAGTGTCTGGCTGAAAAGAAAGCCTTGATTTCTAACAAAACTGAGTCTTGGACACTGTGCTGATTATTTAATGAAGGGCAGAGAGCGGGGAAACTTCTGAGGAGCTGAAGCATGGCATCAACTGATGCTCTGCGCCGTGCCACATGTGCACCAGCACACTGTCCTTAAATGATGCAAATAAACATGGAACTGGCATTGACATTACATTTGCTTAGCACGTCACAATCTCAACAGTGTTAGAAAGAGAAAAGGGGCAGATTTACATCCCATCAAAACTCCAGCACATAGGTGCTGTAGCTGGGAGTCAGAAATGGCTACACTCTTTCAGAAGTCAAAGTGCCTACTCCTCACATGAAGCAGCTAACGTCCTGGTTCTGCTCTGTAAGAGCAGTGCAGCACTGAACAAGGTTACCCACAAAGTTGGCAGAGGCTCCATCTCTGAAGGTTTTCAGGACTAGGCTAGATAAAGTCATGGCTGTTCCACTCCAGAGCCATCGATTTGCTTCCAGCGGAAAGCCAGACCAACTCACCACAGAAGTCCCTGCCAAACCACGCCTGTAATTTTACCCTTTCCTATGTACCTCAGAGATGGTAAAAAGGCAAACTGCCATTTCATGTAATAACTGCTAACAAGACAGCAGACTAAACCAAGAAATGTTATTGGATATTTATTTGTTGACTGTTACTCGGGTATAAATTCAATCAAATCCACTGCCTAGACACTGCTGGCTATTAGTAAATGTCTAGATTTCTTTTTCCCCCAAGTGCCTTCGTGGTAATACAAAATTATTCTTGCAATATCTTTTATTCTCTATGTCCCAGAGCCATCAGAAAAAGTCTGAAAACCCCTGTAATCTGTGAAACCTAGGTACCTTCTAACAATTCCTCATAAGCAAGTGAGGATCTCTGGCACTAGACATGCCCATCTTTCCCAAGAAAAACCAGCTTGGAACAAGCTTGTAAATTTTGCCAAAGACTAAAGCTTGGATTCTGAAAGCTGTTCTGCTTTGACAGAGGTATCTGCCTGTGGATATGTGCAGTGCAATACTGTTTATTTGAATACTTCACCTACATAAACAGGAAAATCTGCCTCTTTTGAGAAGCTGGAAGGATTGAAGCCTTGATCATGATGCCAACAGAAGGCAACACAGTGCTCCTAAATTTATTCAGAACTTCAAACAGAAATGAAAACTGCCTGAAATAAGATATATCTTAATAGTATGTTAGCAAATGTTAACACCAGCTACAGTACACTGAAAAGAACTGTTAAACAGGCAGTAAACACAAACCACTAAGAACAAAACACAGGGACTAAGTGAAAACTGATGAGATAGGTCAGCAGACTACATCACAGGCTGAGGCTATCACTGGACATAGCTTCTATAATTAATTTACTGGATTGGGATTTTCTAGGGGAGTAAATAAGCAAGTATTACCTAACACTGCAATGAGAAACATATGTCTGTGGTTACATAGTCTCAGCTGTAAATATCCATAACCTCAGAATGTTTTTTCTGCATTTTGAAGCTGTGTAACATTTTCCAAGGTCAAGCATGCATGGGGTTCAAATGCTGAGGCCATGACTTTGTCATGACTAGAGTACTGGAGTCCCGTGTGTATCTGAATAGGAAATTATATATTCATATTCTACTCATTCATTTTTGGATGGTTTTTTTAACACAAAGTTCCCTTGCACTATGTGGTGTAAGCTATCAGGCAAAAGTAACGAAACTTTCGCTGCATGCGGCGAACTGTCTGATGCCCCAGTGAGGCAACTACGAGATGACAAGTAAAGGCGGTGCTTATTGCCTGACTTCTTATTGAAAACTTCCTGCAGAAGAGGAAACATCTGTAATTTCAAATCCTGGTCTTGTCAATGGGAGCTTTCCCATTGATTCTGACTAAGCAAGGTTCCTCTTCTAAAAAAATTCGCTGGAGCTGCTGCTGCTTCTTTCCAAGCACCCAGCAAAGCACCCGGTACAAAGGATGTCATTCTCAGGTAACACAGAGCTGATGTCTTTGAAGTCAGCAAGGCAGTTTAATGTGCGTGTGAGAGAAGTCAACAAGTTTATGCCAGTCTTTCAAATTATACATGTACATGCATGTAACTTCTGCGATCCTTGTCTTTTTGTAGTTCCATTTTGGTAATGGCGCTGCAGTGAATTTGAAGTTGCCACAATAAAAGAGACCACTTTGCTTAGGCTAGCTCTGTATCTGAAAACAACAAAAAACCCCTCCACGCCCAAAGCTACACTTTCATTAAAGTTCCAGTAAAAGGTTTAAAATAAAAAGAACAAATTTAAAGGCTGTCTGTAATAAGGGTTTTAAAAGCCAATACTCCGGTTTAGATCTGCTACTTTATTAGAAAATAGATTTGGAACAAAGGGAAAAGACCATAAATATGCACTTCTGTGCTGCACTCTGTGTTAATGATTTTTCTAAAGACAGACAGGAAGGTTCAAAGAACTGAGAATGCTGTCTTCAATTTCTAAACTACCACTTCAAAAATCAACTTTTATTGCTATGGATCAAAAAATACTATTATCTTCAAGTGATTTGATGACCCATATAAAAAAGACAAGTATATTCTGCCCTGTCCCTCAGTAAACATATGAAGCATTAAGCTCTGGAATCCTTCCTAAAAAACTCAGCATGAAACCCAGGTTCTGCACACTTGCAAAGGAACCAGAGAGTTTGGCTCTCAGGACCCTGCTTGCGCTTGCTCCACGGAGAACCAGAAAAGCTCAGGTTTTGCTACTGTTCCATACAGCAATTTGAACAAGCACCTTAGTGGATTTATGATTTTTTCCTAAACAAAGAAATGAAAAAGACCATGGTAGGGTATCAAGATGATTAGAGTTTCTTGTATACTCACAGTATGATTTCCATATTGGAGGCTGGTATTCTTCAGCATCTAAAATAGAAGGAAAAAGGAAGAGAGGAATCAGTCAATTTGCCACTGGGTCAAACTGTCTGCAGGCATTTCTCTGCGGAAAGACCTCAGCTTGTCAGCAAAATTCACATTTCTTTCCCAAGGGAGATGCTACCTTATTTACAGTAGTCTCCTATGTGAGAGAGGAATATAAATTTCAACCACTTGTGGATCCAGTGTGCTTTTTCAAAATCATTCAAATGGAAAAGGAATTAATTTCTTACCAATTTGCATACAGCTTCCTGACTCACCAGTATTTTAAAAATAATTAGCTAGGCTGGTAACTACATTATTTATTTACTTTACTCGGTGTGATAAACCAGCAAATCACTCTTGGAATTCAATCAGCCTTCCAACTCCACTCCTAAGATTTTTAAACGAGCACCATTCTAAACAGCATCATCTACTCAACACACGTCCTAGGTAAAAAGATGCATAGCTCAAGCGAGACTGTGATGCACAGACCTGAGAGTTCCAGTGAGATTCAGTTACACTCCTTGAACCCAACAGGATATGTAATTGGCATATTTTTCAGAAATAAAACATTATAAAAAGGAAAGACTGCAAAACCTGCAATTTGAAACTGGCATTGCCCTTATGGACTGCAGGGGCACTGAAAGTGTGTTTCACTAACAGTATGTTCTGCAAGTACAACACCACTGCCACGCAGATTTTTGACAGAGAGCAGAGCTTCTGTGTTTAACAATATTTAGAGTCCCAGTTACCACTCCCAACTTGCATTAAGAGCCCAGCGAACAGGGTTTTTCAGACTAGGAGGCAGGCAGGCACAACTAGAGAGAGGTTTCCAGCTCTCTACAAGAGATAGTTCCTTTGACCTCCAAATATCCCAGCAGAGGTTAAACTTTACTGGTAGGACCTAAATAAGTTGCCATGTATCAGTCATAAAGAATGTGCTACCACATTCTAGTTTGGCTCTAAACTGCATGTTTCCAAACACTCCTCATTTACAGGGGGTATGCCATTAACCTCCCAATACTTGCAAGTTAATTAAGGTGTTTGGTATTGACTAATCTACTTAACTTCTACTAATGTAACTCAATTATAGTCGTATAGCTTGTGCTCCTTGTCTATTTATACACACAACAACTTTAAATATATATCCCTGCAAAAGTTTGTTTACTAGGAATATTAATCATTAACCACCATCTGCCACTCTAAACTCTATTGTTTTCAGAAAGGATAAAGGTAGAAAAGCTCACAGTTAGAGCCCAGCATAACACCCCATGACAATGTGCAGATACACTGACCAGGAAGCCCATTCAATTCTAGTTTCACCTGTATTCACAACTTTGGCAAAATTCAAAACACTCCCAGACTGAGAGTTACACCATGTCGTGGCAATCCAAGAGTAATTAGCTTGCAAGTTTATTATACAGAAGGATTATTTTAAAATATATGAAGCTATACATGAGCCTGGTGAAACTCATTCATACAAGAGCTAACTAGTGTTTTCTCCTCTCACATTACAATGGTAATATAGTATTGTCTGTTAAATTCCTCTGCCATACTTCTGCACTGCTGCACAAGAATTTCTGGGGTTGCTTGCTCACTTAATATATTTTTCCAGTAAGAGAGACACCGAGACAATGCAAGCATCAGATTGTCTGTACTCGTCTCTTCAGAAAAGCAAGTGACAGTGGGAGAAGCAGTGAAAAAATGAGCATCAGTTGTTGCTTTAGTCTTCCAAATTAATTAGAAAAAGCACTGTAAATTCAATAGTGAAAGCTCATCTAAAGTGGCCATAAATTGCTTCATTAGCTTGAGACAGACGGGTGGTGTGGAAACACTGCAGCCTAGGTGGAGGCCAATCATCCAGGAGACAGTCATAAAACAGAACTCCTGATGATTATGTTAGATTTGTCGCAATTACGAATCCATCAGCTCAGGACAGAGTGGACAGAACCATTCCCCAACAGCTAAAATAATTTTTAAGGGCAGCACGGCTGGGGGAAAAGCACATGTCAGCAGCTCCTCATTTGCTCTTACAGGGCACTGCAACATCCTCTTCGATCCCTACAGCTGACAGCACAGCCTTAAATCGCAGGGAGCAAAACTCCATATGGGTGACAGCATTAATACTGATTATTGTCAAGCCCTCTGCATGACATTTGATGGCACCCATTTGTAGGGAAATAAGGAACAATTAAGTTTAAATACAACCTCAAGACACAGGTCATGCTTAAGAATCAGGGAGATGTTTAGTAAAGCCCAGATATAGATCTCTTGCTCCCTTTGTGGAAGGAGGCCATGGGTCCCTGCCTAGTCACAGGTCACCTACAGGTGAAGGTGCCATTCTACATGGCTGTTGGCATGTAAATAGGCCTCAGGACAGCAATTACCACATCAGAGTCACTAGAGAAATACAATGGCTGCATGGCACAGTCTAATGACTTCCATTCTGGTTGACTAGATTAGACTAAAATCTAGCTCTTCTTCAGTGAGATGTCACATGAGACTGAAACAGACTGAAAGAGTTCTGCCATTACTGTTCTGCTTATTTTGCTAGTCCTCTCTTATTACCAGGTATTTCCATCATGTTTCACTCTCAGGTTCAAACAAGTTGCTAATAACAGCTTGTGTGGTTGTGTTGGTTGCTGAATGACACCTCAACTCCCACAGCTTCCCAGTTCTGCACGAACTTAGACCTCAGTATTGAGCCATCCACCAAAATGCATCCATCGACCAATCAATCAACCAATCAATCAGACTTGGCACAAATGAAGAATGCCTGGCACTGATCTTTCATTAAATGATACTCCTAACACCTACTTGGATCATAGTGCCTATCGCAACTGTGACTGGCAGCATGGGAGAAAGGGTTCACTGAAGTACTCCTAGGTGATGAGACAGGGTCTCTCCTCTTGCTAGGTTTTTGAAAGGTTCACAGTTGCAACAATGACATCTTGTCTAAATTCAGACGCTGAAGCAGTTAAGGTTGAAAGCAGTTGTCACAGCAGAAACATGGAACACAGAATGAGTACTGGTTCTGAAAACCTCAAGAAAATGTAGCAGCACCAGCTATGATGCAGCATCTGAGTCAAGAGAGACTCACTGGAACAGGACCACAGAAAGTCCAGATGAGGTATTTTCAATGACTTCAAATCTTACCAAGGCTGTATCAGAAATTACCTTAGCAAACCCCAAAATCCTAAGGAGTACTTACTAGAAAGGCCAGAGCTGGCAAAAAAACCATGAGAGACTTCTACAGGCAATACTGTTAACTACAACCTTCCACTGAATTGTGTTGGTGAGAAGAGATTTTTAGTGTCATGTCCAGCCATCAACCCAGCATTGCCAGGTCCACGCTAAACGATGTCCCAGAGTGCCACATCTATACATCTCTTAAATACCTCCGGGGACTGTGACTCCATCACTTCCCTGGGCAGCCTGTTGCAATGCATTACAAGCTTTTCAGTGAAGAACATTTTTCTACTATCCAATCTAAACCTCCCCTGGCACAACTGGAGGCTGCTGCCTCTTGTCCTATCACCTGTTATTCAGAATAAGAAACAAGCTCCCACCTCACTGCAGTCTCCTTTTGGGTAGTTGTAGACAGTGATGAAGTCACCCCTCAGCCTCTCTTTCTCTTTGCTGAACAACCTCAGTTCTGTCAATTGCTCCTCAGAGGTCTTGTGCTTTAGCCCCTTCACCAGCCACACTGTCCTTCTCTGCACAGGTTCCAGCGTCTCAATGTCCTCTGTGTAATGAGGGGCCCAGAACTGAACACAGTGTCAAGGTGTGGCCTCACTAGAGTATAGGGGGGACAATCTCTTCCCTACTCCCACTGGCCACACTATTTCTAATGCAGGCAAGTTTGCAGTTGGCCTTCTTGGCCACCTGGGCACACTGCTGGCTCATACTCAGTTGACTATCAACCAGTACCCCCAGGCCTTCTTCAGCTGGGCANGGCCTTCAGCTGGGCAGTTTTCCAGCTGCTCTTTCCCAAGCCTGAGGTGTTGCATGGAGTTCTTGTGACCTGCTATTGAAGCTCATACCACCAGCCGAGGGTAGAGCCTGTCTTCAGTGTGTGAAGACTCCCTACATTTAGGCAGACTGACACACTTGCCCAACTTTGTACCCTCTGCAAACTTAGTGAGGGTGCATTTGAACCCCTCTTCCAGGTCACTGACAGAGATGTTAAACAGTACAGATCCCAGTACTGAGTGCTGGGGAGCCCCACCACTTGTCATTGGCTCCCATCTGGATTTGAGATATGGCAGTTGAGAAGGGTAATGTTTATTTTATTGGACCTAAAAAAGTGACTACAAGTTAGCTGCATGCTAAATAGAAAGCTAAAAGCAAAGGTGAATGCTGACTCTTGGGGAATATTACAGCTACCAGGTATCTCACTGCACACATAACGGACTTGAAAAGGTACCAGAGTGAACTGTCAAATCCAAAATGATACTGTGGGAATAAGAAAGGCAGGTTAGTTCTTTACTTTATTAGCTTTACTCTTCACAGAGCGGAAAGCTTGAAAATCATCTTAGGAATAAAAGCTCCATAAAGTTGATGGAAAACTGTAAAGCTGAGTAAGTGTAAAAAGACTTCTGTAAAGGGACTTCTGAAAAGGTAAAAAGTGAAACCACCTAACTTTTTTTTTTAACAGGAACAGAAGAAAGTTCATCTGTTAAGTAAAGGTTAGTAAATTGTGAGAGCATTACTCACAGCCAGTCTTACGCAATTTCTGAGACCTACACGCACACCGGTTACATAGCAAGCAGAGTTATCCGTGGACTTCAAACCTTATCCTCACACTGCCTGGCTTCGTACCAAAGGCGACACCTTTCTGGATGTAGTTGTGAAAGACACTGGAATGACTGAACTGCTTTTTACTACTTCCTCGTACTTTGTGACGATGATCACGCAATGCTACACTTGTGGTTTTGTGCTACCAGCGCTGGGAACCACCTAGCCAAGCTAAGCAGGTGTAATAAATACCAACTAAGGTAAAACTTGGATCCTTCTGACTGGTGATCAAGACTGGCATCAAGACTTAGTAATACACTGGAGAGAACAAACTGTTTTACGGGAAAGGTCATAAATTATGCCACATGAATCAAATATTTCTGCCTCGTAAGTGACATTCTAAATGACAGTAATGAGTCCTATCGTGCTAAAGAGTTACGCAGACTAGTGGCAGGACAGTGACCAAGGGGGACTTCTGTTCTTTGCTAATTTTCTCAGAGTCACTATGGAAGAAGAGAACACATTTTTTCACCTTTGTTTGAACTACAGGATTAGAAAAAATCTGTAGTTTCACCTTGGAAGATCCGCCTCAGCCTGGATTTTCTGCCACCATTGTCTGAAGTTCAGACTTCCTTTCCAGTAAGAACTAATTTTAAAACTATGACCCGCGTGTGCAATCAAAGACACTTGTGTCTGAGGAAGAGCCAATTTGGAAGCCACCGGCTTACTGGCAGCATGCAGATAAATTATTCACCGGATGAACCAGTCTAGTTACTAAATTTTTTTTCTTCTATTGTTATTTTCAAGATCAAGACTAATAATTATTACTTTCTTAATGCCTTCTGTGCACTGTCTTTAAAGAGACTTTTTGCAGTTTTCCCACACACACTTTGGTATTTATAGCTTTGTTTCCAAAACACTGTTAGCGTACATTATTACATGCATTTTTATTTTTATATATGTAGTTATGTATATGGCAATAACATAACTACTGCTGAGTAAAAGGCTATGTGAAAGATGAACACTGCTTGTATTCTTTAGGCACATATATTCTTCTTCATACAATTACACAACTGACTGTCATGGGGGGTGGACATCACCGTACCACAGAATGCTTCAGGTCATCAGGTCCCTGCTTGAGCAGGGCCACCTAGAGCAGGATTTCCGGGACTATGTTCAGACTGGTTTTTACTCTCTCAAAGGATGGGGACTCCACAATCTCCTTGGTCAACCTGTGCCAGTGCTCAGTCACCCACTGTCTCAGTGTAAAGGTGTCTACTGATACTCAGACAGAATGTCCTGTTTCATTTTTGTGCCCACTGCCACTGGCCCTGTCACAGGGCACAACAGCTTGGCTCTGTCCTCTATGCACCGTCTCTTTAGATATTTACACACTTCCATAAGATTCCACTAAGCCTTCTCTTTTCTGGGCTGAACAGTCTGTGACTCCAACTCTCTTGGCCCTTCCTCTGAGATGCTTCAATCTCTGTGGCCCTCTGTAGGCCTCTTGTTAACATGCCCATGTCTCTCTTGTACCAAGAGCCCAGAAATGAATCCAGCACTCCAGGTGTGGCTCACTGGTGCTGAGCAGAGGGGAAGGATCACCCTCCTCGTTTTGCTGGCAACACTCCCCATAACACAGCCCAAGACACCATCCGCTTTCTTCAAGGGCAGGGTACACAGCTGGCTCACTTTCATCCTGGTGTCCACCAGGATCCTCAAGTCCTTTTCTGCCAAGCTGTTTTCCAACTAAGTGATGCTCATATACCGGTGAATGGAGATTGAAGAGCAAGAGTTAACAGGGGGCCTTCTTTGATGAAAGCCACTTGTCAACACGTAAACCACCAGTGTGTTATTTAAATTCTGCTCCGTGCTTCAAACTTATCAACTGCAGGAGCTCATTTTCTTCTCATCTGAACCCCTAATGGCCAGTCTTGTGGACGGTGAAGGGCTATTTTAATTTACTTTGCCCTGTCACCGCTTAATGCATATGCATCCACAATTATCTCACATTGCAGTTAATTTCACAAACCATTTGAAATAGGCGCTTCTGTCTCTGATCACCACCCGGCATTTGCCTTTGGGCGTTGTGATTACTTCTATTACACTCAGAAGCTGTCCTTGCAGGCACATCTAACTATATTTTGAGACAGAACATTGTTATTTTTCAAGTTGCAAATAATCATACTGTCAGATGAGCACCTCTCCAACTCCTAAAGTGTCACTGCGCCTCTGAAGAGCAAAATTAAATCTCTTGCGGTTAATAATTAGCGATGTAGCTGTGAAAACATTTCAGCACGTCAAAAGCTCTGTTTAATGTCTCCTTCAGAACGTACAGTTGCCCATGGAGAAGCCAACATTTGCCAGCTTTATTGCTGAACTCGTGCACATCAGGACACGGGCAGCTAACACACAGAATGAGGCTTCAGCTTTTGCTTTCGTGAGACATTTCAACTTCCAGCTAAAGGAGCAGAAATGATGAAATTGTTTATTTGCAGTGTAATTCATAATTGGTGCATTATTTCAGACGAGGGGCGCTACCCACTGCACTATTCTCTCTTTAAATAAAATCAGCCATAGTGTGTAATTTTAAATGTCAGAAAATTTCACAGGAGGGGTGGAGTTCTCTCCTGCACAGCAATTAGACTGAAACGTTAAGCTTTTAATAACCACAGTACGTACCGACAGCTATTTTTGTATCTTTTGCTCTTGCCTATCATGAATTTGCTGTTAGAAGTCACTGCTGCCAAGTCCATTCTACAAACCAGAGTCTTTCCAAAGTGGGCTCTCTATTGCTATTGCTTCAGATTTCAAAACAGTGTCTTTCCACTAACAGGGAGGTGGTCACTCCACAGGTAGTTCTGTTTAACGCGCGTCTGTCTGACTAAAATGCAGCTGAAAGACCGTGCAAATACATAATCAAAGAATCATAGACCGCTCCAGGCTGGAAGGGACCTCCAGAGGTCATCTAGTCCAACCACCCTACACAACCAGGGGCATCTCTGCCTAGGTCAGGATGCTCAGAGCCTCATCAAGCCCGACCTTCAATGACCCCAGGGATGGGCCCCCCCCCCCACCTCCCTGGGCAACCCATTCCAGCCATCAACTCCCCTCACATTGAAGAACATTTTTCTAATCTACAGCCTGAATCTCTCCTTTCCCAGCTTGAACCCATTGCTCCTACCCATACAAACCCTTTGGAACAGACCTGCCTTCATGCAGGCTCCCCTCAGGTACTGGAAGGCAATTTGGAATAGTTACCTAGTATAAAATAAATTACGACTGTGAAATAAATGAATTATTTTAGGGACCTACTTCCAACAGATCACAGGAGATGTGGTTTACCTGAATCCACAGAACAAAAGTTTAAGGAACTATGGGCTGCATTTTGTAGGTGGTGTTCAGTCAGCTGTAACCACCCAATTGGAGCAATATCCCAGTTAATTAAAAAATCTGCTTTTCTATTCTGCACAGACTTCAGGAGAATTAAAAGCATTGAACAGATCACTCAAAAATTGGGACTAGAGAGAAGGAATAAGCAGAGTTCTCAACAGCACTAAGAGAAGCTGAAATAGGAGGGGTATTTGTACAATTCTTTCTCTTGGAGACCAGTTCTTAGAGAAAATCCAAGAGCCTGACAGGGTCTAAATGCGCTGATGCAAATATTCCCAATCCTTTAAGTGTTTCCTGGGAAGTGCCTAACAACTAAGAGTGTAGGGGACTATTCTCAGTGCCTAGTCTCAGGCACATAGATCCTTTTAAATGCTGAATTACACTGAGTCTGTTTGACCTCAGACGGCATTTAGAAACCTCCATGATTTAGGTGCTTTGAAACTTTATTCGCAGAGAATTTCCTCATGCAAGTATTACCAGTTTGTGCCTAAAATCTAGAAAGGCAGACAAGAAAAAAGAAAATGAAAATCACAGAATCTCCTTCATGGTTGAATGCAAAAAATCTGTTTAAGTTGCTAGCTGACATTAAATTTAGCCTGGTCACTAAAAATCATGCCCAAATGCCTGTTATCATTCTCTATTAGAACTCTAATGCCGGAGTAATTAAAGTATAACAAGATTATTCTCACACTTTTAATCTGTAAACTGGAGGTATCTTGACGTTCAAATGGCACAGTCAGAGCTCTGCCTGACTGAGAGATTAATATTTCTTCGGTAGGAATAAACATAAATTAAATCACATCACATGAACAGACCTCACATCTTACACAGATGTATTTGTGCTTCTAACTAAACAGTTCCTGACTAAATATTAAGACCAGGTGAGCAGTTGACCTACATGATAACAGCTCCACAGAATTAATTTCATCACTGTTCAGAACACAGCAATGCATTTCCAGACCTTTACATACTGCACCCTAAAAAAACACTCCCAACCCTCCAGCCAATCATCCCTGGACTCAACAAAGCAGCCCAGACACCCTAAGAAAAAGCATGTGACTGGAATAACTGCAACAATGCCAAAAAAACGGCATTAAAAGGGTCACCGTGAAGTATTTCAATTAGAGCATTTATGCTGAAGGAGTGTCAGCAACATACCACGATCCAGAAATGCTCTCACACTTTGACATGATGCCCATTTATCTGGCTCGTCAAAGGAGAGGCAGCACATGCCCTGAAAACTTATTAACCTCTAGCAAAATCCAAATTAGTGCTTTTGGTAGCTCTGGCATTTTTTGATGTGTGTCACTTTATCAGCTCTCTAAGCAAAAGCACAAGTGTTCGCTTTTGACTAGTCAAGGTCTTAGTCCTGCAGTTCACTGTGAAGACTGCTTGACAGCTTTTCAGAGGTCATCACCAACTTCCCCATCTAGCTGTGCACTAGCCTTTCTCTAGCTACATTTAAAGAAGTGTCTCTAGAAATATTTAAGTATTCTAAGGGCTGAAACTGTAGATTCAACATCAAGTGGAAACCCAGTAATTCATCTTGCTTGGCAAAGCCGTGTAATTCAAAGAATTTACTTTGGTAACTTAGGAAGAAAATGCATTGTACCCAGTGCAGGACTACTCATGCACTAGGGACCTTACTGAACTCTGCATCCTAAACATTTCAAGCCTTGGCCATCAGACATGACTGTTACCAGTCGGAGTAGGGAGGTGATGGTGACCCTGTACTCTGCACTCGTGCAACTGCATCTTGAGTACTTGGGCACCACAGTATAAGAAGGACATTATGTTGCCGGAGGGGGTCCAGAGAAGGGCAACCAGACTGGTGGGAAGTCTGGAAAACAGGCTGTATGAAGAATGGCTGAGGGAACTGGGGTTATTCAGTCTAGGGAAGAGGAGGCTGGGAGGGGACCTTATTGGTCTCTACAGCTACCTAAAAGAAGGTTGTAGCGAGGCTGGTGCTGTCTCTTCTCCCAAATTATTATTGATAGGATGAGAGGATACGGCCTCAAGTTGCATCAGGGGAGGTTTAGATTGGATTTTAGGAAGAAGGTATTTACTTAGAGAGTGTTTGGGCACTGGAACAGGCTCTCAGAGAGCTGGTAGAGTCACCATCCCTGGAGGTGTTTAAAAAAGTAATAGACAGATCACGTGAGGCCATGGTTAAGGGGTTAGGAAGATACTGGGATGAGGGCTGGATNTTATTGATAGGATGAGAGGATACGGCCTCAAGTTGCATCAGGGGAGGTTTAGATTGGATTTTAGGAAGAAGGTATTTACTTAGAGAGTGTTTGGGCACTGGAACAGGCTCTCAGAGAGCTGGTAGAGTCACCATCCCTGGAGGTGTTTAAAAAAGTAATAGACAGATCACGTGAGGCCATGGTTAAGGGGTTAGGAAGATACTGGGATGAGGGCTGGATTTGGTGATCCTGGAGGTCCTTTCCAGCCATGATGATTCCATGATTCTATTCTGCCATGGAGAGCATATGCAGAGTGACCTGCAGAAGAATAGATGTTTAGCAGATAATTAGAGCTTCCTTTGGCTTCCTTTACGGGTCCTGTACTGTGGCTGCTGTATATGCTTCTATACATTAAAGCACGAAAACCAGGAAAAACACCACCCAACTCCTGCAAAACGTATTAACCCTTCCCACAGCTCTCTGAATAACCAGGGCTTCTAGGGTAAGAAGCGATATTGTACCTGTGTACTTCTGTTACAGAAACATAATGTTTTTCTAATGGCATTCTTTATTGTACAGTTGTCTCTAAGTTTAGCAGTTGAATTACTGTTTTATGTGGTTAGCTTCTGCATCTTCAATCTACATCCAACAATTAGCTTTGGTTCATCAATATCAACTCGTAGTGAGGCATCCACCTTGTCTTCATATACATTGCGTACATGGGAGAGACACTTCTCAAGTCTTTTCTATTGCATCTCCACCCACTTTTGCACTGCTCCCCCACCACTGCTGGTCCTGCAGTTATTAATTCGCATCTAAATGAAAGCCAAACATTAATTTTCTTGAAATGTGGTTCAATGACAATATGGTCATGCTGACAGTATTTTACCTCTTAGAAAGTTCTAGGGAACTACACTTTCTTCCCTGCAACCTTAACAATGAGAGAGGTACTACCAACCAGTATTTAAAATCACTAGAAAACTATCATGGGCTATTTCTCCTCAGAAGAATGGTTTACATATTGTTTTCGTACTTGGTAGGAATTTTAATTGCCTCATGCAAGTCTGTAATCCTTCCAAGAGCTTTTTACTACAGCTTGGCACTTTTACAGTTGATAATGAGTTCTTAGCGTGTCATATATTTGCAAAATACCTTGTATGAAGCACTATAAAATTTTAAATACACTCAGGTCTTCCATAAGTTCTCTCAAACTAGCCAAGAGGGCTCTGCAGGGGTATGGCTGGCAATTTTGCTTTGCAACATGAGACACTGATTATATTTTCCCTAGAGAAGCGCTGGCTAATGGCATGTCTTAGGAGGCAAACCCCATGTCATTATAAAATTTCTATCCACAAATTAAATCAAAAATGATGCTCATAGGACAGATGAACCAGTGTCTCCACTGGCACTGGAAGGAAGGACAGAATTCTAGCTACTTGTAACATATAAAGGAAAATGTGACTACAGCCTGGCTAATATCCTGATCTGCTACTCTGCAAATTTAAAAGACGCTTTACACCGAACACTCTAAGCAGTTGCCATGTAAAACTGGAGTTTGCTTCTGTAGAATCAGAGATGGGCTGGTTATTTTTGCAAAGAAACTACGAAGGAAGGAGAAAGCAACATTTTTCACAGTAACTTTCCTGGAAATGTTTCTGGTGAACCCTGGTAGAAACCACAAAGAGAACCTGTCTCTTACTACGCTGCACTTATCTTGCACATACATTCAGAATACAGTCAAGCCTGTACTTCAAAGCTCATCCATAATAATGTTTAATATCTTTCATGGCAGAGGTGCAGGGAAAATGCACAATATTCATCAAAAGCATAGCAAATACATTTGCTATAAGCTCCCAGCATTTAAATTATCAACATTCAATACCACCTTGGTAAGCAAGTCCACTTTCTGCTGTGATTTATACTTCAAATGGTAGTTAAGAAGTCAGATACCCTCATTTTTTTCTGCAGGCCAAAATCAGCAGCTGATCTTTATGACCCAGCACAGTCTTCCCTTTAAACAGCAAATGAGTCAGAAGTCTTTGAATGGCATGACATAACCTCAGCCTTGATGATAAAACACAGCTAAATGCACTGCGGAATTGGAGGAGCTGTTTCATCCCTGTGTCTGAGCTCACAGGGCACGTACACAGGTACTAATACACTGCCAGATCAATAACCATGGACATAAAAAAGATGCTTTCCATCAGTTGCATCCTAGTAATGAAACCAAGGACAGCTTTGATCCTTTGATAACATACAGGTCTTCATCTAATAAAACAAGGTTCACGTTCAAGTGTTTTCTGACATGCAAAGAATGAACGTGTGGCTACATGCTCAGAGTCTCAAAACTGACTAATGTTACTTTGGAGGAGCACAGAGAGAAGAGAACAAAACAAATTCAAGCCTTTCCTTTGAAAGGATCTGGCAAATCTCCGAAGTGATATGATGCCTTTTTTTTTTAAGCTAAGGAGCAGCGTTCGTGCCAAGCAAGAAATGCAAGTCTTAGTCACAGAGTTCTGCAGTTCTGCTCCCATCTCAGGAGACAGGCAGGTTGGGTCTGAAAAGACAAGCTAAAGCTCTCATCACTTACCACCAGAGCTAGGATGGACGTTTCATATGTGAAACTGCTTTTCTTATGTCTGCTATACCATACAGGAGAGCCTGTCAGAGCTTGCCACATCATCCTAGTAGCTAAATCTTCCATAATGCAGATTTTCTTGAGAGTCCAGAAGCTACCATTTCTGATTGTCTGCAAGTTTATTGGCAAGACCTAATGTTTTTAACTAATGACTGAAAGACTGTGTGCTGTCCTACAAGCAGCCTGGATGAAGAGTTTTTGCTCAGTTTTTGCTTCACTTCACCATTATTTGATGCTCAAGGAGAGACAGTGAGCAACTGTGTCAGCTTCATGTACTAGAAACTATAAAAATATTCATTATCAAATATACATTTACTTTAAACTTCTACTTCTTGTGCTTGTTATTTTCAAGGATACTGAAAGGTAAGACAGGCCGAGGAAGTAAATATACCTGCTTATGACAGCAGAAAACAGACCTGAATATTACAAAGCAACAACTCAAAGCCAAGCACAGTGAGATTTCAATCCAATTTGTAAGATAAAAGCTAACCAGACCATTTACAGCTGCCTTCTGATAGCATTCAATATTGCTTGAAGTTCATTAATAAACTGCTACGTTAAGGAGAGTGCGTGTATACAACATTAATTCTATTAATTTCTACATTAGAAAAATCTACTGAGACAGTGCCTAATTATAAGGTAGTCTTAAGCATCTGTGGAAAAGGCATGGCAAAGCCCATCTAAAACTCAGAAGAACAATTACCCCATGAGACTCCCACCTCACAGGAGTGCCCATTATTGTGTTAGGAGAACACAAAACTGACAGCTATTGAGAAAGACCTCCAGAGCAATTCCAGCTCGGCTCTACCGATTCTCTTATTCTGTCATCTTTTTAGAACATCAACAAGCTTCCAGCTAACTCACAAATACTGTGTTTTCTTCTTACAAGCGAGCAGTAACTGCTTTTTTTACAGCATATACTTTGCCTAACAGACCAAATACTGGAAAAATGCTTACACACCTCAAATAAAAGGCTATTTGAATGGTTTTATAGAGTAATAATGCTTTGTTTAGATCTGCCTACTAACTGATGGTTGCTTAGTCAGATTAGGTGGAAATCCAAATAAGACAGAAGCAAAGCATTTTATTAACTATTCCCGTTATAGCAGCAATTGGAACCCAAAATCAGGTCTGGAGCTATGTCCAACCTCTAACAAGTACAGTTTAAAAATAAAACACAGCAGTTGCTGACCTAAAAGCGCTTGTGATTACAGTGCACGGCAAGCATCCAACAGCTAAAAGGAAAAGGGATGGAAAGCACAAGGGTAAGAGGAGGGCTCCTCGTGCCAAGAGTCCCAAGTACCAGTTTCAGCATCCTCTCCTATCAAGGGAACAGTTTAATCTGAATGCAGTGCAAACATAGCTAGAAAACAGAAGATGGTGTTAAAACAAAAGAAAATAATTAAGCACACAGCATCACACAAGCACGCTAGGGATAACCTCAACTGATTCATTATTACATTAGGAAGCTTTGCTTATAAATTTCAAGAAAAAGGATGGAGATTTAATTTCTTCTTTTCATGAGAAAAACCCAACATCAATACATTTAGGTTACATTTTTATTGAAGCGACGCAGCACATACATACAAAAATGACTGTGGATCAAGGTTTTGTAATATCTAAGAGTGAATTATTTAAAAGCAAACTGCAGCTCACCCTCAGCATATTCTTCCCTGCTTAAGGTGCACCAGAGAGCAGCACCTGCCTTCACTGTGTTTTCAAAGACCTGCCTATACAGGGTTGCCAGGCAGTTTGATTTCAGTGCCTCATTTTATCTGATGCCAGTCAATTTGCTTCCAGGGCCGCTGTGCGAAGCACAGTCCACAGTCCCCAAACTGTAAACATTTTCAATAGAGAACTGCTTCTTTTCTGAAACTAATTTACTGTCTAGAAGAACCACATTTCCTCCCAGCTGCTCATTCATTTGGGCCCAATACTCAGTCCCCACTGCAGAGAGGGGGCCGGATTTGAGAGCAGTCATGTATATCTGATGAGGTCCAAGAGGCACACAACAGGTGCCATTAGACAGTGAAATTCAGGAGAACGCCAATTTGTGCCGCAGACAGTTTATGATAACCCTTGGCTAAAAGGAGATGAGAAATGTGAGCTTCCATCTACTGGCACAGTAGTCTCGGGCAAAAGCAGTAACCAAAAAAATCAACATGAGGTGGTGCTTCATGATCATTAGCTGCACATCACACCTCCCCAAGAAAGGCACTGCAGACACTTTTAATACAGCAGAAGAGCCTCATACAAATGCTAATCTCAAAACACTCACTTGAAAATGCTCCAGTGGTTTTATAACAATGGAAAACACGACTGATTAGGTTTGATGCCAGCTCTGAAGAAAGCCTTTGCAGCTCTTACAGCCCCTTTTACACCAGATTCAACTTTAAGTTGCCATGTCCTTCAAAGTACAGGTGTCCTTTTGCACCAGTTACATTCGGGATTTCAGAGCTGCACCCCGACTGCTCCCGCTGCTGTCTGTGTTGGCGCAGTAGACACACTACGTTTTGTAGACAGGGTGTACTACATTCCCACACACATTATTCCACACCTAAATCACTGTCTTTAATGTCTCCTGAACAAGAGGTGACAAATACATGGTTTACTGAAAAAGCACTGCAAAATACACATTAGCTTTAAATTAATGAAAAAGTAGGAGCGCCTGGGAATAAAGCAGCATAATCAGCATGAAAGAAACATCTCCTAGGAGGTAGAAAACAGAGACCAACATGCTTTTCCAACTCAATAAAAAATTTTATATCAGAGAGTGCCAAACTTTGATTTATTAAGCTTACAATGGCTCCATTGATTTCGGCAGGGTGGGAGTGATTTATTTCAGCCAAAGAGCTGTCCAGAATTGCATATAAGCACTGTGAGCTCAGAAACCCCAGTGGCCATGGTGTTAACAGCAGATGGTTCTCCTGCTCCTCTCACTAATCTCAGTACCAGTGACTGCAGTGCACTCTACCTCACACTGAAGTTATCAAGAACTTATATTTATCAACTGAAATCATTTTATTCATGCATTATATAAGAGCAGCCAGACTCAGCCACTTTTTGATGTATTCCTTACAGGGTAGAACTCTTGCCACTGAAACAGTAATGTCCAGATCCACAGAATTATTCTACTGCCAACAACTGCACGTGAACCATCATTACAGTAATGACCTGGGGAAGTACCTAAGTACATTCCTCAAACGATCCACTGGATAAACACAGATTTTACTGATCACTGAATTAAGAATGTCACCTGATGAAAGGAAGTCCCTAAAAAACCTGCCAAAATCCCAGCCTAGAAGCAGTACTAAATAGTTTTCAAGCCCAGTTTAGATAAAAATCCATAAACATTGTGACAATCACCTTATTTCAAAAGTGGAACCTGACTCATTACAAAAGCAAAAGGCAGCAATCGTGACCAAACATCCAGTACTATGCAATCAGAGTTAAAATGAGATGAGTTCCCAGTGGCTATATCCTAATAGAGCTGGAAAAGTTCACTGAGGTCCATCTTTCTTCCTGAATATACATTTACCAGCACATACAGATGTAGACTTCTCTATGTTATGTACTAAGATTCAGTGTTTACTTTTACATGATGTGTGCTCTCCACTTGCATACTCACTACCACTCTTCAAATGAGCGCGAGTTTCAGTCTATGAAGCACTGGTATACGTTCTGTCTTTGTATGGACTGCAAAGACTGATGTTTTGCAGTTTTACTGATTTCTTAACTCAAAATTTCAGAGTTCCAACTAGAAAATAAGAAAAACCAGTGACACAGCTCAGGGTACCAGGAGGGAATGCTCTATAATCAACAAATAACAAAGGATGGGTTTGCAATCAAAAGACAGTACTGAAACTTGAGGCATCGAGTTCAATCTCTAACTCTTACAAAAGCTTCCTGTGTTAGTCTCCATCCCTGTTAAGAAAAACCACAGGCTTTCTCTCAGACTCTGAACTTTCTTGGGAATGCAGCCACCTTACCTTGTGCAGTAGCAGAATCCCAGTTCAAATCTGGCCGTTAGACATCATCATAAAATGAGCCACAAATACTTCTCGTGCCTCAAATACCAGAGCACATTTCAAGAACAAGCGTCTCTCTGCACTGGCACAAAGCAGGGGCAAGGCAGAAAGAGAAGGAGACAGAAACAAATGAATCTGGTCTTCAGTGGGAACTTCTGTGGAGTAAGCATTTCTAATCCAACAAAAATAGCCCTCTAGGGCTGTAAAGATTTTCTGAAGAGGGGAAGGGAGAAGAGCTCCTGAGCAGTCAGCAGGAGCTGAATAACCCTCCCTTCATTCTGATTTTAGCTGCAGCCTCTCCGTGGCTGAAGCAGTAAGATGTAGGGTGGGATGTGGAAGGAAAATAAGAAAGACCTTGGGGCGTCTCTGCTCTTACCTCATGACATGTCCCAGTAAGTGATGGACCCACACTAGTGCAAAGCACAAGCAGTGGAACAGGAAGACAGGTAAGAAAGCAGCCTGCCTTGATCCCCTGCCCTCACTGGAGCCCTAGGAGAAGAGCTGTTTGTTCATGCAGACCAGCAGTGCATCTGCAGAGCACAGATTCAGCAGCATGGCACAGAAGAATCTTCTGGATGACACCAGCTACTCTCTATCTGAGCCCTTTAATGTGGTTTCTACTCACTTGCACTACTTGTTCCAGACAAAAAGAGCAGGTCAGGTCAATGCTGCTAAATATTCATCTCTGTGGCTGTTTATTTCTTTCCTTATTTTTGGTAGGTTAGGGGGGCCTCGGCAGGCACTGCTGCCTCTTGGGTTCATCCTGTAAGTGGTTCTGTGGGATAAGCTTGTCTGATCTCAATACTGCTTCTGAGGGCCTTCAGTCTGACCGCTGAGGGAGGTATTTTCAGCTGGCATCTTCACTACATCAAACTGTTGTTATCGTTCTGAGTTCTCTTTTCATTAGCCAAATATTTCTGTACACTTCTTCAAGCTGAAACCACCACTTTTACTTAATGGAATAGCAATTAACTTGACATACTTGGCTTTTTACTGCAATGCATCACTCCTTCAGTCTGATACACTAATAAAAATTGTATGCTAACACAGTATATAAAATACCATATCTGATTTTAAACTAAACCAAAATCTGTTGGCTGCAACATTGCAATAATGATCTACTCAATGAATATTAATGTATTAACTCAGGTAGCAGTTCTCAACACCATCAGAGAACTAAATTAGAGAAGAGCAGAGCACACAGTGCCCTAGAGAAGGTTTCTGTTTTTCTATTTCAATAGAATTTCAATTCTACTTAAACCTGAATGTGGCTCCAGATGATAAAACTGCAAATGCTAAGGTGTTTTTTGGCTACGTGGCAGCTCTCCTATGCCACGAAATGTTCCTTCAGCCCGCCAACAAACAAATTAATTGGCAATCTTGCAAACAAAAATCCCAAGTTCTTTTACTACTTTTAAGGCATCATTAGCAATCATAGGATGCTGGCAGGACAAATCATGCTCTCAGTTCTGTCTTTGCAGCCCACCCTTCTCCTGCTTATGCTCTTAATCCTTACCCAGCTCCACTGAAAATCCAAATGACTGTAGGGATAATGGCACAACACCACTGCATGAAAATGCTCATTTACCCCAATGGTATTTAATCTCTGAGCCTTGCACTGGCACAGATAAACATGAATTAACTGCAGTGTTTAAATGTTTAAGCTACTATTGAGCAACCACCACCCAAAAACAATCCAACAAACAACACTGCTAGACTCAGTAGAGAGCTACACCCATCCATTTCATCTGAAAAAAGGAAGCTGATGCAATGAAGATGACATGAGAAAGTGATGATTGATTTCGTTCCTCATGAATAACAAAGTACTAACCAACTCCACAAAGGAGCAGATAAGTGCAGGAAGTAACCAAAGACCTGAGAAAAAAGTTATCAGAAAATAAATTTAAAAAAAAATCAAAGTATGCTGGGACAGATAAATTTATCCAGGAGGAAAACAAATCTGAAATAGCTGTACTGTTCAGGTGTCTCTTCTGATTTAGATTTGTGTACTTTTTTCCTCGTGCTTAAATTGAACAGGTCTACTGAAGCCTCTTCTAAACATTATTGTTATATCCCCAATCCCAGCTCTATTCATTATTCATTTACTGATTTGGAATTTCGCCTTGCAGACAAGGTGTTATTGAAAATCTTTGGAGAAGTGTCTCTTGTGACCTTTGAGATGTCATCTTGAAAGAAATATAATTCTGAAATACAGTTGTGCAGCAGACCTTTCAGACTGATGTCTCACTGAGTAAACTGAACTTAGGTCAAAGTCAACTGTTCTTTTGTTACTCTCTGGTAGTAGAAACTAACTCAGGGATAACCCTTTTCAGTTTGAATAAGAAACACAATGAAACGGTGAACCTCTGCGCTGCTATTAATGCATTACGAAACAAACAGATGTGCTGAAAGTTTGACTTGAAAAAGCTTTGGCACCATAATTTATTCATCCATCCTATCAACACATTCTAATTACTAAAACAATGTACAAGGGGATACATTCACTTCAACTAAACAGGAATACGAGAAAGCTAAAACTAGTGAGATATTAAAAAGCGGCGATACCAAGGGCGGACTAGTGACAGTCACATCCAACACACCATTCCCAACAACAGCCAACAACACTGGCTCTGGTTGAGTTTAAGGGAAGAACAACCGAGCTGATGGAGGTTTCTTCCCACATTACACCGCCAGAGCTACATCACTCACCCTGGAGTGCTTTGGACATAAAGAGTCCTGTGGCATACACCAGAGTACACACAGAGAATAACCACGGGGAAAAATTGATGTATGCATTGCTTTTTCTTAACTTCAAAATACAGTATGTAGCCCACAACTGTTATTTGGTCTCTGAAGTACAAAATACATAAACTGCAGACTGGTTCACTCCTGTATTTCAATTTTATGACACTGCACTGTCAATTTAACTGCACTGAATTCAAAAAGCAGTAACAGTGTAGTTTAACTGTAAGAGATTATGTTGAACCAGAGCAGTTCTGAACAACATGGCCATTACACCAGTATCCTAGTACAGTATGCATCTACAACAGAGTGTTAGGTGAGATAAATTAGTCATATTGTAAATAGCCATCAGGGATATGGAAAGTAATAGCTTTTCATGAGCGGCTACATGTGTACAAAAGCAGGTGACTGAAATAATGTAAATATAAAGATGGTATCTTTAGCAGGTGCTCCTCTGCCCTGGAGGGTGAGCAACGGGAACACTGTCTGAGCACTTCCAGCTTCCCTGTGCTTTAACAAACAGCCAAGCTGCTGATCCACATCCTTTACAAGAAGCAGTTCTAGTTAAAAAGGCAACAGAGAAGGAGTATAAACAGGCTGCTCAGTCAGTAGGGCTTAACATCAGGAAGGTCAAAGGCCAGCTACAGCTGAATTAGCCATCTATGCAAAGGGAAGCAAGAAAAGTTTCTGCAGGCAATGCCAAGCAGCAAAAGGATGTTCAAGAAAAAAGTAGGTTCAGAGATGACTGGGGAAGGCGACCCACTACAAACAGTACAGAAAATCTTGCTTCCACCTTTCTGCATGTGTGTCTGCAGTTTGGGAAAGAAACAGGCAGCCGACAGTGGAGAAGGAACTGGTAAGACACTCAACATCCAAACTAGATGCATGTATTGAAATAACTAGGGCTGGGTGAGATTCATCCATGGGTGCCAAAAAATCTTGATGGTTGATGTGACTATGTGATCACTATGTATGAAAAAATGGACATGATTAGGATGGGTCCCCAGCAGCTGGAAAAAAAGCTGAGAGTATGCTCATTTCAGAAAGGCAAAGAAGGAGAATCAAGAGCACAACAGGCTGGTCGGCCTTGCCTCAATTCCTGGACAGGTCAGGGAACGTGTTTCTTGGAGTCTGCTTCCAGACACACAAAAGACAAGGACGGCATCAAAATTAGTCAGCACAGGCAGACCATGCTTGGAGCTGACTGCTTTCTTTTCTTGGAGGTTTTCAAGACTCAGCTAGACAAAGCCATAGTTGATAGTTCTAGAAATTATTTTGATTCAAGACCTCCAAAGGTCCCTTGCAGCCAACTTTTCTATGATTCAGTGAAAAGACTATTGCCCAGCTCCCTTGCACAGCCCTTCTGCTAGATGTCTCAGCTCCCAAAAGTGCAGCAGGGAGGGTTAAACAAAGCCACAGTTGTTTTAGGCTGAATAAATTAGGCAAGCTTGTTTTGCATGGAACAAGGTCAGGAAACATCTTAAGCATATCTGTGGGAAGATCTGAGAAAATAGTTACTTCCAGCAAGAGAGCCGATAAGCAATTGAGGATGGGCTGGAAAAAGAGCTTCAACATGTTTCAGGGTTGGCAACAGCTGCTATGTAAGCAGCTACACGCTCCTTAGCCTCTGCCAGGGTTGCTCCCTGAGCGCACCAAGAACTCTACACCTTTGTCACCTCCCAGCATTGGCTCTGCAAACAGCTGCGAGAAGTTTCATGTCTGCTCTCCTTTTTCTTGATTTCCAGCTGAACAGGCTCCCTGACACATCACATTCTTCAAACAGCGCAACTCATCAGATCTGGGGTTCAAAACTTAACGTGCTACATCCCAGCAGAATTGCTGAATACAGCCTTCTTAGCCAAAAGTCTCCAATAAAAGCTGTTTAGAAGCTGAGCAACAAGATCCAATTAGCTGATTAGTCACGACTCAATGCACACAGGTATACAGTGCAAAGCTAGTAAAACAGTGGATACAAAGGCATGAACAGCCAAAGCTTTATCTGATAGTTTGTGACAGTGTGGCACCGGCTGATACAATCCAGTGGCTGAAAACCTGTCAAAAGCCGCCAAGAGTAAGTCACGAGTACTATGGGACATGGTTCACAAAAGAAGGTAAAATAGATGTAATTTTCTTCTGCCTGAAACTGCCAAAGATAACGATGTGACAGACTGGCATGAAGTTTATACTCATTTGAAACAGATTCAATCTCTATCACATTTAAGACGTACCTGTGCCTTGGGACACCTGGACAAAAACCCATTAGTTACTTGTAAGGTGCTGAGACAAGCTGGTCTGGTCCTTCCATCAGACCTTGGATTGTTCAAATACTAAGCCTGGACAAAGGAAGCATAATGAAATGCTTCAAGGGGTTTATCTCAACACAGCCAGCTAGAAGTTGTGCATCTAGTCTCCTCTAGTCATTTAGGCTAGTGTAATTTTCAACCTAGAGATGTGCTTCAGGTGTGAGTCCCTTGTAAGATGGATAGAAAAAGCCCCCTCTTCTGCTCCCTCCCACTCCCATCAAATGAGCTACGTCTCCACTCCTGTTATAATGAAGTAGCCATTTCAGAACGGTGTGGTCTGTCATGGTGGAGGTTTCAACAAGATTTTTACCTCTACCTCTACAGCACAGAGTCTGCCATGTGATTGGGTGCTGGAAGAGAAGATAAAGTTGAGATACTAAAAAAAGAACATTGCATAAGTAAATTTTTCAGTGTTTTGGAAGAGCAGTTACTCTAAAGTCAAGAATTTCTCATTCAAGGTTATGAAGAGGTGTTGAACAGGTCTGTGCACAAAGGAGATGCACAATGTACAACACATACATGCATATGCACAACTCATACATGCATATGCACAACTTAAGCTATGTAGCTCAGAGCAAGGTTGCAATTCCAGTTGTCTAACCCTGCAGCAATCTTACTGGATTAAGAGGACACTGATAGAGAAAATATCTCATGGGATCAGTTTCAGTCCCTGGATGAATACGCGTACATCAAACTGCTTTCAGGGGAGTGCAGAATTTGCCCCTCAAGAGTTTTAATTTATGTGAAATCACCACAGGAAAATTAATTTCCAATCCACAAGAGAAAACTTTACAACACATTTTGCTGTTGCTACACGGTCAAAGTTCCTATTACCATTAGGACCTCTAGAAAAACTGGGAAGTGATTTCATATACTTAACAGACAGAAAACCCCCCAAAAGCCTTCTGCACCTCAGCCCCACTGTGTTTTATAGATTAGATGTTGGCTGTCATGCAGCTCTGTTCAAGAATTATCTGTATCTGTACTTACTTCAACTAGGAATTCTTTTGACCATTTTTAAAACAAAGGTAGGAAATGAGAACAGAATTGTAAATAATTTAAATGATTTCTTTTGACAGAAAGACAGGAAATCTCTGTTTTAGCTTCTAAATCCTGAGTTTAAGAAGTTCACTTAATGAGGGACATGTGCTCATTTTCCAGAGGGCACAGGAGTCAACAAAGCAAATGGAAAGGCTGACACTAAATGACAATTGGCCACACTGATTTTGATACCAGAACATGCTTTTTCCTCATACGAACTGAAAAGTGACAATAATGAAGTTTTACTTTTTCCCCTCATGATACCCATTTACTGAGATGTTCTCTCCATGCCCAAGTCTGCCGAAGGACAGGCTTCTCTCACGAAACGGCTCTAGCAAAAGGGAACTGCCACATGACCCATCAGATCCCATAAGAGCATTATCAAGCACTGGCCTTTCCTCAGGCTGGATTTGTGGCACAGATTCCTTCTCTTTTCTAAGAGGAACACTCAGTGGAATGAAACGTACCAGCCTGTACTGTAGCTTATTCCACTCTGTCAGGGAGAGAAACAAAAGGAAATGCATTACTCTCCTGAAAAGCCTCACTAATGACAGGGAAGGAAGCAGAAGATTATTTTCATTCCTGAGCCAAACTTAGCTTTAAATGGTTAGGATGGCAAAAATAAGAACGATGACGTGCTGCTTCACTTGGCAAACTGTACAAGATCTGGAGCAAGAAAGAGAAATCAAATACTACAGCCCTGTCTTGAAACAGATCCCATATATTACCAAGAGCTCTCTTTCAGACCCATCTACTCTTTCTTGCTATGTCCTTTTTATTAAATAGAACTCTGCATTCTTTTTGTGAAGATCAGTGTGCAGGGGGTAGAGGTCAAGGCACAGAGTAGATGTCATTAAACCACTGACAAGGTACAGGGTCCAGAAGTCATAAGACCATGAATTGCTCCCGTGACTGATCATTCTCAGATCTGAGTACAATTGAGGGCACACAGCACTTATCAGAACTGAAGCGGCATACAAAAATATAGCACTGCTTTTAATTACAGCACTCAGATCCTTCTGGGGAGGGTCCTAATGACCAGGTATTTTGTACGCCAAGCTATGTCCCCTCCCAGTAGGCATTAGCTGCACTCCCTCAATTGACCTTTCCCTGCTGCTCCTTTTAAAGAAAGAAAAAGGCCATACAGCTAAGCAAAAAAAACCTCCCCTACCAGTAACAGAAAGTTAAATTACATTTAAAAAGTCACTCTGGTCTCTGCACTGCCAACAAAGAGGTTTCATCTCTCTTAAATATAGTACGATAAATTTTGACAATTTAGACCTCAAAGTCCTGTATCTCTCCCGACAGCCTCTTTGAGAAGAAAATGAACTCAGAATAAATAGCAATTTTAAAAACTTCTGGCATGAGCCTGAATTCTGTAATCATCTAACCCTAACATGCTTTTTGAAATGTTTTCATCTAATGCTTTTGAAAAGTCCACATTCCTCCTGCTTCCCTTTCTCTGATCCTGAGATATGCCTAAAGCCAGAAAGCCAGCCGAATGGCATCGCACTTTACTCTGCACCCACAAGTCCACTGCCACTCATTCAACTTAAAAGAAGCAAATAGTTATTGAGAATTGCAAATAAAACAGGACTTTACTCTTCCTCTCCTGGCTCTTCAGCACTGTTTGTCTACCAACTGGCTACACCAGTATTATGTGCAGATACTAACTAGCAATGCTGCTTAACAAATAACAAGGTTGTGAGATGGTAATAGGTTTAAAAGTGAAGCAGCAGTTGTTACACTGAAGTAAGCTTGTGACTAATTGCTAGCGTCACCTTAACTGTTTAAAGAGTTCAACACTGAAATAACTCGGCAAGAGGCACAGGGACCACAACGGTACTGCTCTACAGGAATCTTGTGGACTCATCGCTATATGAGTTCAGCCACAACAGCCTGGTTATTTTATTTCACAGGACACCAAGACCAAGACTGTAAAATCCCTTACACACCACACACTTATTTTTACTGATGTTTTATGAAAATGCACCTCTCTGAAAAGCATTCAGTGTTAACTGGAAGAAATCAAGGGACAGAGAGTGTACCACGCCCCTTGCTTATTCATCCTTTGTTATAGTAAATCAAGTAGCTTGTTTCTACTTTATCTGGTTTCTGTTTCTGCTTATTACTCATTTTTCACTAAATTTAAAAAATCCTTTAGCGCTCCCTGTGTACTCTCTGTGCAGGAATTTGCAATCAAGATCTCTCTCAGACTCCTTTTTGATAAAATGAGCTGGATGAATTTTTTACACGTGCTGTATACAGTATGCTCATCAGTCAGCCCCAACATCGCTCTGGTGTCTGTCTCAAGTGCTGTTACTTTTTACAGCTTCAGTTCTGAGGGAGATGGGGAGCACTGCCTCAGTACTCCAGTTCAGTTCCAGCTCCAGCAGTGACACGCACACTGTAAGTCGCTGATCTGCTCCTGATGGTTCCTGCCCTACTTATGCGTCTAAGTTGCATTTTCACTATCATAGTTCAAAAAATTACGTCACTGATTGCTAGGACACTGCAACCCCATTCTGACACAATCAATCAGAGGTAACCCTTTAAAGCAGCAAGTACTTTAGGGGTTTTTTTAGGACTGGCTCAGCTTGCACCGCAGAGCATACTGTTCCATGCAACTGCCTCATCTTCCTCATTATGTACATCCACCAAAGACGTCAGCAGCAATTTTGTGTACTTCAAGATTATTGATCAAAGCTTCATTCCTCTGCAACCCAAACAGCCATAAAACCACTTCTTTAGTCCTCACTAGTATTTAGTGGTAAATGTCATATTACTTTTCAAACTTATTCAGATCACCACACTATGATCTGTTCCATACAGAAATTACGCTGAAAAAAATCTGCAGGAAATTAGCAAAGAAGCAAAACATGTCCTGTTTCATGCCAGCTCTTTTCATTACTCAGGCTATTTGAAAAGCCATGAAAAAAAGCAGAGCTCATTGACACTCACCAAGTGACTCAACTGTCACGGAACACAAGACAAAATCAGAGAGAAAGAGAAACGCAACCGCAGCGCACTGAAACAACAACCAAATACTGCCAGTGCCACAGACTTCATGACAGACCTACCGTGAAGTGTACTGCAGCTAAGAGCACTTTGAGCAGGAAGGCTGTCCAGATTCATCTTAGCGCTCTGTCACCTTATAAATAAGCATTTTGCAAATCTTTATAGTCACAAATCCCCGAGAGTTCAGCACTGATACTATCCAGCACAGGCTTATTAGAAGAATCAATTCATTAGGCAGCAAAAAGAAACAAGTGACCGAAGAAGTGGTAAATCCCATCAATAAATACAGAACCGATGGAAAGGATAACACTTCACTTTCCTCCGAAGTTGGTGAGTTAACCAGGAGGTTAACTTCACTAAAAAAGGCCTTAACTTAACTAACTTAACTAAAAAACGCCTTTTTGCATCTTAAGAACTACAGATTTTCATAGAAGCTGAGGTCCTACAGCTCAATAGCTATAAAATGTGGTTTTAAGTTGCAAAATTTCAGTCTGAATCCAGACTTTGAACACCTCAAAATTCTTTCCCAAACGAAATACCCTTATATTTTACCAGCTGCAATCGCAAGAATAAAGGTAACATTTGTGATTTCCAACTCAAGAAAGGCCACAGCAGAGATTTCTGAACTTTATTTGTTAAATTTAAGAGCAGTGTATATTGCCTCCAGCCAGCTGGCAGTTAGTGGAGCTTGTGGTGAGAAGGAAATACTGTGGCGAGAGCACAGGAGATTGCTTTGAGGCGAGGGAGCTCTGAAGACCCTGAGAACTGCGGTTGCAGATATTGGGGTTTAGCACTCAGCAAAGAAGTGAAGTCAGTGCAACACACAGTGGTGGGTATACACCCATGGGTATGGTACCAAACCATAGGAAACCAGGTCTCATTGCAGTTCTGTTCATGGAACAACTTGGTTTTGATTGTGATGATTGCCCAATCGAGGAAGTATTCTGTTCACCCTCTCTGGTGCCAGGCACCTCTGGCAGAACTGTACATCTAAGCCAAAGACTTAATTCATTGTCTTTTTATTCTGCAATTGTGAATAATCTCCGCCTTTGCATATTCATGCCTAAGCCTGCAATTAACCTGCCTGCCATGTTACTCATGGTTAGAAATTACCTTTCTCTTTTTTTTTTCCCCCCTCTGGGCAATGAAGATACGGTAAATACGTACACATTTAAATGGCAGTCTACAGACTCTCTAGCCTACGCCAGAGTACTAAGAGCAAGCGACTCTTATCACACTCAGATACAAAGTCAAATCCTATGACAGCACAGCCTGTATGAATCAGATGCTAAAAGACATTTAAGAAATAATTAAAATTTGGAACCAAATAAAAGAGAAAGCAACATGCAAATCTTTCACCTAAAAGCTTGTGTTTCAGAGAATGCATGTTTACTTAGCAAAATACATGTAAATACTTGTGTTCAAGCATCGTATATTAAATAGGTCTTCTCCAAGTCTCTATCAGCATCATGCACAATGCCAACTGCTCATACTTCTTAAGTACTAAGGACTTAGCACTGTCAATTTGAGATTAGCTGGGACTTTGGTTCTGTTTCCAAACCAGTTTCTGAGTTCTTAAATCTCAGCTTTAGAAACTTCCAACCAAATGCTCTTAGAGCACCAAGGTGCTCACATAAAATTAGGACACACATAGTCAGCTATTTTTTAGGTCACTTCTAATGTCAATTTTCATCTTCTTTTTGCCAAGGGAAAATCTCCATATACATCCAGGGCTTAGCACTACAGTTCTGCACTGCATGCTGATGATACACCATACAGGTATTTGAGATAGCCATGCAACAGAACCATTGCAGGCTTGCCAACTGCCTCAACACGGATGCTCCAAATTATCAAAGTACATTGAAGTGCAGTCTTCACAATGTCTTCTGTCTTTGGCCTTGACCCTCTTCAACTTTGTATATCAGGCATTCTGAGTTACTGGGGACATCTCCACCATTTGAGTCTCTTCAACAGAGGTGATTTGAAAAATCTGGGTGAGCACTCTCCTATGCTATCAATGAAAATTCTGACTACAACCCCAACAACATTCTCATAAATGCGATTACCACATAGAGGTGAAAGAATTTGAATGGCTGTGTTATATGCAGACTAACATTATGACTAACAGTCTGAAAACAAAGAGCAGCTTCAAACAACCACACTGCTGGAGGGAAAAAAAGCAGAGGGAGGCTCCTCTTGTACCTAAGCAGCTTTGAAGCTAGCAGTATCAGAGGCAGGTCTAGACTAGCATCAAGCCCATAAAGTAAACAAAACACATGTATAGGTAAAATGTGTGACTATCACTCTTTACAATGTCTCTTAAAACAATTATTTCCTTGTTGATATGCTCCACTGCCTTCAGAATCAAGCTTCCTGTAAAAAATCCACATGTCTAACATAAACAAAAAACACAGGAAGCAGGGAATAAAGAAATGCAATTAACAGCTCTGGGTTGGTTATTTCACAATTCTTTACACTTCTGATCTCCAAAAGTCGTACAGTCAGGTCTTGTTTCCTTATAATGCACATTAGAGAACAAATTATAGACTTAAATGTAAATTATAGTTGTGTAGGGATATGGAAATAGAATTCACTCTATTATACAAAGTGTTTTCCTGCCTCTATTGCAAGTAGGGTGGGAACAAAAGCTTTGCTCCTACAATAACATGATACAAAGGGGTAAACCAGAATTTGTGTGACCCAGTTTTGGCAAATTATTATAAAACAGATTATACAGATTTTAAATTTGAAACCAAGAATGAAACATTTATTTCCACTTCTCACATCCAATGGAGTAAATTACTTAATAGTAGCTGGTGATTTGTCATGATTTGGGACCTTGTACAAGAGACCCATAATAGTCATGTTATTATGGCTTCATGTACCCCAGAATAGTAAGCAAATCACAGTAAGTATCCCCGAACACAGGATGAAGCTCTGCCAAACAGTTTTGAGTGGGGTAATTGAATCCGGAATGCTTGATCAGGCTGGGAGTGGTGCTGAGGCATCTGCCCAGAGACAAGCAACCACTGATTCCTTTCTGCCCATTTTTTAAGTACAGCAGTATAGAGTGAAGAGTCTTTTTAGCAACATGTAGAATATCTATGATGAATTCTGAATTCTTACTAAAAAATGTCTCAATTATCATGTTCAGCTTGCATTAGCAGCTCCTCCCTGCTGAAAATGTCGTTAATATTGAAGTTGATTATACCAGCCTCATTCCTTAAGGCATCTGTCTGAACCTATGGAACAAATGCATGTATCATAAAAATCACTTTCTGCAGCATGCAAATATGTTATTGTATAAAATATTCAAGTCTTATTTCATCCAAAGGAAAACAGAGTCTTTAACACAATGAGTTCTAACTGGTCCAAAAAGAAAAACTTGAGAAAGTTGTTTCTATTTCGAAACATAAAACCTGCCTCTTAAACTCTCTTTTCTATAGCTTTTGCTATTTCCCAGTGTCACTCATCATCCTATCAGAGTTCAAAAAGCTGGAGGCACTTATTCTTCCCTGTCCAAATTGTGTTTGTGTCTCCAGATCATCTCCTTTCTTTGCACACCAGCTCCCATGTCTACTGTCAATCTATTCAACAGCTGTAGGTCTACCTGGAGGTGGAAAGGCTGCTTCAGGGTAAAGATTTCTGGAGTAGCTTGGGGTCTCCAATCGTTTAACAACCTGCGGGTGGACAATAGTAACAACTCAGTCCCCTGATAGCATTTAAACTCGCTGTTTAAATCACTGTAATCTCTTCTCAGAAATAAAGTTATTTTTTTAACATGAAGTCACCTTTTAACATCAAGCCTAAGTAACATTTTTCCCAAGACTAACATTGCCAAAAAGGCCAAACCCTAAGTACCATCCATGTGGACTGAGAGCTTTGCCTATAGCAGCAGATCTCTAACCTCATCCTAATTTTGAGGATGCAGAGATGACCGCAGTTTTCCACAGACCTTCAGCATATTCTGTTAGGGGAGATCCAATTCAGTGCTTTATGCATTTTGCTTGCAATGAGATCTGTGCACAATGGGTTTGGTGTGCATTTTCCTTGAACTCACTAAACAACTCCTGCCATCCAGTCACTCCTGCAGTACATTCAACACAGAAGCTGCTTCTAAAAAGCATTTTAATGCACAAAAGTAATGCTTTCCAGGAGGGAGTAATACACAGCTTGTGCACATGACCAGCAATATCAACGTATTCTTCGGTTTCAGTTGCATTCTTCAAAAACTTGAAGCATTTGGTAAATAATCTCTTAAACTCAACCAAAGAACTGTGACTGACTAAAGTCACACTATGGCTAACAAGTAGAGAGCAACAAATTGCTTAAAAAGGGTAATCTTTCAGGGTGGCATTTCTGCCAAGAGAAGTAGTCTGTGCTACACGGGATGTAGGCAAAAAATGAATAAGGTTTTCTGAAGTATTAAATGGTGGTTTGTATACTGATTATGTCACAAGGTTCCCAACCCCAGCTCAAACATTATGGAATATGAGGAAACGAAACACTGGACTGCAAGCCATGTCTAGTCAAGACCTCTGAAACTTAGAATGGTTTAGGTTGGAAGACACCTCAGAGATCATCTAGTTTCAACCCCCTGCCGTGAGCAAGGACATCTCTCACTAGACCAGGCTGCCCAGAGCCTCATGCCATTAGCTTTCAGCACTTCCAGGGAGGAACCCACAACTATCAAGGACATAAGGTTCCACGACCCTCATAGTGAGGAATTTCTTTGTAAGAGTGAATCTATATTTACCTTCTCCCACTTTGAAACCATTCCCCCTTGTTCTACCACTAGAGTAACTCATAAAAAGTCCCTCTCCATTTTCCCTGTAGCTCTCTTCAGATACTGGAAGGCTGCTCTAAGACCCCTCTAGAAAAATTCTCTTCTCCAAACTGAACAGCTCCAATTCCCTCAGCCTGTCCTCACAGAGGTGATCCAGCCCTCTCAGATCATCCTCCTGGCTCTCCTCTGGACTCGCTACAACAGTTCCATGTCCTTTCTGTATTAAGGACTCCAGAACTGGTCTTTGCCAATCTCAAAAAAGCGATCTGTTTGTTAAAATCCTTTCAGCTAAAATGCCACATCTGCCAAGTTCTGTTTTTCTGTCAGGCATTTAATCATTACTTCTTTAAAAAACAGGATGCAAACAGAATTTGTAAGAGGAGTGGAAGTGTGCATGTATGCACATGACCATTTCCTGTTGGGCTTCACAAGCTACTCCTATGAATCAGAAGTAGGAAATGCTAAAACGTGTTCCCCCGTATAGAAGTCAAAGCACATTTGTAATAGTAAATACCAAAACCAAAGGATTGATCTTGGATTGTGCTATTTTCTTAGTTTCTCTTCATGTTAAAAGAAAATGTATGGTTTTCTACTACCTGAAGTTTCTAATTTTATATGATTCTTTTGGTAAAGAAAATAAGATGCAGGCAGAGCAAGCGTTCTGGGGTTTTCCTCTTGGATAAGGTGTTTTTTTAGGGTTTTTTTTTTTGTTTCTTAGCTCCATCTGTGCTATAAAAAACTTCATAGTGTAAACCAAAACATGAGTATTTGTTCATCAACAGTATTGCAAAACAAGGATGACTAACGCTCCCCATATCGTTTCCTTCATTGCAGTCAGGTGCTGTTTTCAAAGCCTGTCACCATGCTCCGCCAGTGCTGTATAGATCAATAAAATATCTATGGTACTATGTCAGCACCCAAGCACCTACTGTCACTCAGTCTGCTATTGCACTTGTAGCGTAACTTCAAAACCAATCCTTCTATAGAGACACTCTAATATTGCAGTGGCTGCTCATGTGAGCAACACTGGTAGTGGGTTTGTGTATTACAAACACTGTTTTTCCAGATTAAATTCTCTCATCTTCTGGATAGTGAACAATGAACTCTCTCCCACATTATACTCATCTTCCTTCATTCACTCACTATTTATTTATGAGACCAGGGCCACTCTGCAACTACCACTTGCAGTGCATTCTCTAAAAGGCAGAATGGGCACTAGGAAGCATTCAACTTACGCCTAAAACACTTGTACATTTTAAAGAAAAACTCCAATATAGAAAGCTCTCAAACAAAGAGGAAATTTCCTGTCTTGCCCTGATATTTTTCCCTTTACTGTACTCTCTGTATGGACTTTCTGTTCTGTGAACAGTTACAACCATTCACAAGTGAACTTTTTAATTTTCCCAATACCCAAACTCCACGAGTTCACCTTTTGTTGGTCTGTACCAGCCTTCCCCTTTAGATTTCTCTTAAAAATGGCAAGCATACAGGCTAAATGCTGCTGCAGGAAAGTAGCTAAGAAAAATGAGGGAGAAAGTCTCAGCATTCCTAAAACTGCTGTGCTTGTTAAGATCTAAGTAATGCAAAGGTAAACGCGAAGGTCCCTTATTTACATAAACAGCAGGAAGAAGGTATGAACATTAGCATACAAAACATTTCTCCATGAACTGCAATAGCCTACAGTATCGCTTACACCATCAGAAGAATGAAAAAGATTTAGGACGTGAAGACAGACTTCAAAAAATTCAGTAAATACCACTTGGAAAGTGGGCCATAGTCCTGGAAGTTTTCTGCATCCTCAGTATTTCTTCAGCTCATTTAACTACATTCCAAACTCCAAATTTTGGCTAACACATTTGCATATGCTTTGTACTTCAAAGGCTGGCTTACTTATTAGCATAGCCTAGTTCCTGTTACTTGTGCAGCTAACTACATACAGGAATCACACTGATCTAGCTGCACTTGATTTCCATTCTCTGTATTGGGAATTCTTCAGATTCAAGCTCCCATGGAAATTTTCAGTCCGTTCGGTATAAACCATTCCTGAAGATGTGCTTCAACAGGGAAAAAAATAATTACTAGCAAAAATGAATTCTGTTAGGGAAGTTACAAATGATTGTGGACTCAGAGGTAGTAAAATGTTGACATCAAAACAGGCAAACTAAGATACAAAGTGCTAAATAGAAAGAAGACACAATGTGATCTGATTTTCACATACCTGGGGAAAAAAAGACTTCATATTAGAATTTTATCTTGAAAACGTCAGACAGTTGATTTTACACATTTGGAAAAGTATTGCAAGGTTCACTTCATTTAGCAAGACTCTTCTTCAAGCGTAACTCAAGTTGTAAAGTATAATCTACGGTACACAGGTCAGGGAAAATGCATATGCATGCTTGTTCAGCTCTAACTCACAGCAACACTTAGGGCCCCAAGGCTAAACTTCACCATTAGTATTATGGCCACTGAGAAGCTGCTGAATCAGACCTACTAAAACGTCCTTTGGCAAAATACAGTCAGGATTTTATCAGGATTTCTGCTCCTCAATCTATTCAGTCTATAGCTACACCTTCCTCTCCACTGGCAAGGAATCTTCCTTCTGTGAAATTAAAGGTGTGTTTTTTTCCTGACAGGGCAAGTACTAAATGCTTTCTGGTGGCATCACCGCTTCCTGCCATTGGCCATAATAGCTCCTAAAACAGGAGACTCTTTTTGCCAGTCTTCAGCAGGATGATCAGAGCACTTTGTGATGGTAAGCAGGGCATAAAACACTTTATCCTGGGGCAGAGGGAAAAGGATGAATTTCATTTTCTTGGGTTTCAGATTTTTCCCTATTTACGTACATTTTGAGAATCCTTCTAGAATGAGCCTGTACCTTCATGAGTCAAGGCTTGGTCAGAGTCATTACTCAGTGATGGTCAGTGACACCACCCTTCTTCAGCAGCAGAGCACTCAAGAGGACAGATGTGCCAAGGCCTGTGCTATCTCCAAGGCCCCATTACTACCTTGGCTTCCTGATTTCTTCAATCGGACCAGCTGTGGCCCCAGAAAGTCCATTCTGATAAGTCTGATCCACAAATCAGGACATGTTCTCCTTGGCAACGACCAAATAAAGTCTGGTCAAAACTGTCAGCTTTGAAAATTGTGCTTTCAACCTTCTTTAGTCAGAAAACAATGAACACCCATTCATTAATTTTGATACCACAGAACTGAGTTTGTATAAACCTTGTATCTCATGTCAAAACAAGAAAAAAGAGGAAGTTCTAGTTTCTTCATAGCTTCTACTGAGCATGCAGTCACCACCGGCATCGTTATGGAAATGAACAACTCATCCTTTTGGAAATGCATTGACAAGCATCTCTTTGAACTGAACTCCAAATTCAAGATGACTAATGGCAATATGCTCAACGTGCTTGTGTGCTAAGCCAGTAAATGAGCCTGTCATCCTCGCATTTTCTTCTGTCCCACAGTCCTCAGTGCCCTGGATTAAAAGTGATTTATTACTAATCAACCCAGAAGTCACAGCAAGGAGGACAAAGGAATACACTTGAAGCTTTCAGAAATTAGCATATGCATTGCTTGAATGGCATTACCTGTTCTGCTAATCCTACTATTGCTTTTAACAAGAAAAAAGCCTTGTCTGACATATGCTTGTTATTAAAAAAACCCACCAAACCAACGAAACAACTTCTCATTAATTAGCATTTTGCAGCCCTGGTTTCATTTTCCATGTGTTTTTACCCTTACATGAATTTTTGTATGTCAAATACTTCCTTCAGCATAGGTGAGTGTTCAAGATCACACTGGATGGGGCTTGGAGCATCCAGTTACAGCAGAAAGTATCTCTGCCTACGATTCCACGTTCTTGGTGCCTAGGAGGAGAAATGATCTGTATATGGGGAAAGCAACACTAGAAAGACAATAAAGGACTAAAGACTCAAATAAAAGAACTAGCAGCAGCTGGGTGTTTTCTTTTGCTTTTGTGATATACCAGTTACATTAAAAAAGGTCTTTCCAAAATACTTTTTTTCTCTATAGTCGTACAAAGCTACTTCTAGAAAACAAAAGCATGCAGGTCTTCTCTTGGAAACTAGCAAAAACATACCTAGGGGATGGACTGTTTGTTCCTGGGCTGCTTTGCTGCTAACAGTCGTGTATGCAAACAGACCACAAACTCAAATCACTCTTAAGATAACTTGAATTCTTGTCATATTAGTATTCCCTGCATTATAATTTAATCAGCACTGTCTTTTAGTCAACTACTAATCTATTAAACACTTGTTTACAAAAAGATTCATTCCACAGAAGATTCCCATCAAAAATTAATCTCTCAAGACAAGTAACTTAGAAATAGCTGATAGAGCTACCATATACTCATCAGAAATAGCAGGGGGAAGGCTGTTTTCAGGTTCATTTTGAAGAGAACTGCACTACAGATCTTGCTATTACACTGACAGCTGCTCAGCTTTCCTTTAATGGAGTTAAGCAGAGTAGCAGTTCTCAGAAAACAGTTTTATACATGCTGAACTAAGCATTCCACAAAACACTGCATTTTCTGAAATGTTAGTTAGCTGGTTTTCCTCAAATAAACCATCCAGGAGTCAGAAAGCATTTTTAAGAATGCATTTCACATCTAATAAAGATAGCAGAGTTTTTATTTCCATAAAACTCTGCTATCTTTTCACTCCCTTTTGGCTCAGTAACTCAGCAAAGCAGGTGTACTGCTACAGACCTCACAGATTGAAATGCTTGGTTAAAATGCTGCTATTTGCAAAGGCTTTGAGAGCCTTTGCTGCAACACGCGTGAAAAATCATACCATTTAAATTCTCATTTTGTATTGATATTGAAATGACACTGGGCATGTAAGATAAACTGAGGTCAAACTTCGTGTCAGCAACCAGCCTGGACAGAAAGTTGGGTGCTGCCAGGTCCAGGTAGAGAATCCTCTACCACCACCACGGCCAATCGTGTCATACAATCCTTCTAGTCCCTGCTTCCCTTTGTCACAGAGGTTTTGGCTAAATATACACACAGACATTTATCCACCCTTCAAACATTTCCTCTTCAGATCAGTGCTTCTCTGCACACAAGGAAACGTTCCCAGTCACATCCTGCCCCTCTGTGAAGTTGACAAACTTTTACTACTTCAAGGCTCTTCCAACCTAAAAAGTCACAATAGGGTAATTATTTTCTGTAATTAGCGCTTTGCCTAAGATTTAAGCCATAATGTAAGTTGTTTCTTATAATCAAATGTAATAGTAGAATAAGAGAGACTCGGTCCAAGAATGGGATTAGAGCAACTGCCACCTTGGAATTCCAGGAGACGACTGACCAGTTTAGCAGACTGGCTGATAAGAGTCCACTGGGAGACAATCCTGAGGGACAAAGCAGTCTAGGAAAGCTGGACATTTTTCAAACATGGTGTGCGGTAAGACAAACTGGTGGGAAGGAAGACTGGCCTGGCTGAACAGAGAGCTTTGGCTGGAACTCAGGGAAAAAAGAGTTTATTGCCTTGGAAGAAGGGGCAGGCCATACATGCTGACTAAGATGATGTTGTGAGACTGTTCAGGGAGAAAATTAACATTTCGGGCTAACCAGGGAGGTCCCAGTTGACTGAAGGTCAGCAAACATGACAAGCATCAAGAAGAATGGCTGGAATAAGGACCTAGGGAACTATAGGCCTGTCAGTCTGACTTCAGTGCTGAGAAAGGTTATGGAGAAGATCTTGAGTGCCACCACACTGCACCTAAGAGACAACAAGGTCAGAACAACAACTGGACAATAGGCCAAATCAGCACGAATTTATGAAATGCAGGTTCTGCTTGACTGACCTGATTTCTTTCTATGGCCAGGTGGCCAGCTTAGTGTTACAAGGGAAAGGCTGCAGATGTTGTCTATTGAAACCTTAGCAAAGCCTTTGATGCAGATTCCCACAGCTCTCTCCTGGAGAAATAGGCTGCTCATGGCTTGGATGGGTGTGCAGTTCTCTGGATATAAAACCATCTGGATGGCCAAAGAATAGTGGTGAATGAAGTCAAATCTATGTGGTAAGAAACAGTGTGCTCCAGGGCTCCATACTGGGGCAGTACTCCAGTATCTCGATCAGTGATCTGGATGAGGTGACAGAGTGCACCCTCATTATGTTTGCAGATGACACCAAGTTAGGTAGGAGTGTTGATCTGCTTGAGGGTAGGAAGGCTTTACAGAGGGATCTGGGTTGAGGCCAAGCATGTAACTTTCAACAAGGCCAGGTGCCAGGTCCTGGATCCTAACAACTCCATGCAGTGCTACAGGCTTGGGAAAGAGTGGTTGGAGAAGCCGCTTGGCAAAACAACGCCTACAAGTATTGACTGACAATTGGCTAAATATGGGTCGGCAGTGTGCTCAGGTGGACAAGGAGGCTTGTATCACAAAGCTACTGGATCTGTTCCTGTGCGACTTGGTCTAGGTGGTTTTGCTGTGGCAGGGGGATTGGACTGGATTTTGAGGTCCCTTCCAATCCCTAATGATTCCATGATTCTCAAAGTTGTATAAATTTCATACTCCAACCAACACTCAACAGTTGAAATGGTACCAGTGAAATGACTTTTTATTGTCTTTTGAATGTCAGGGTACATAAAAACTTTGGGAGATACAGCTATCTATAGGCTAATCCACACAAGTGTCTAATCCACCTAACTTAAGTCCTGGTTCTTTGGGAAGACTGAATGAACAGTTCAGGAATGAGACCTGGCAGTACTCTGTGGTGGTACTTTCTGCCTGCAAAAAAGGCAGAACTCAAGCATATCTGGAACTTACCCTTGGCAGGTAAAACTCAACTAGGACCATGGCATTTCCCATAGGTTTCCAAAGAGATCTCCTTCCCATCCTATATCCTGCTGTACCATCCCAGCCTCCCTTGGGGCAAAAGACTGGCTTAGACTGTGAGTCAGTGCTCAAACAAAGGTCACTTCCAAATCATTCACCACTCAATGCCATTCCCCAAGGCTTCCTGGCAGCAAGAGGAACGCCTTGTGGAGTCCACAAGAAATGAATTCACAGTCTGAAACATCCCTGAAGGATTTGCATCTTTTTAAGGTCAACCTACGCTAAAGTGCTCAGGTGTTTGGTCTTAATACTTTTGAATCATGGAAAATGCAGCCTTTCTTAGTGTTTGTTAGAAAGATACTTGGGTTTAATAGTATAATAGTTGCCTGACATATGGATGCCATCTTCTGTTGTTTCCATTCAACTCAAACTCAGACCTGTGAAAGGATAAAATGTGTTTGGGACTGTTGCTATTCCCCAACACCATTTCTACTCAAGATTCAGTCATTATCTCAGATCAGAGACCTCAGCAGAAAAAACCCCAAACTGTCCAGACTGCAGCTGTGGGTGATTTACAGAAAAGAAAACATTTTAGAAAGATAGAAATACTTGATCATACAGACTGCCTATACTGACATTGTCAAAAAGCAGACTGAATCCTGAGGCCCTTAAGATACCAGAGCTCATTGATGCTGTATCCTAGTAAGTATAAATACTTACACACAAGCTTTGTACTAAGCATCAGTGTAATCCACGGAAGTTTGCAATGAGCATGTTACCTCAAACAAGCAAAACTTGTGCTGAATACAACAGGAGTTCTGTGTACAGTAGAGGGGAAAAGCTACCTCGAACAAAAATCCAGTATGTGAAGGTAATACTAGGTCTGAACCACTAATCTTTCTGGTTCACATAATCCTTATTTCCCTGTTCAGGAAATTCTGTCCCACCTTTTAAGGTTTTTTTTTACTCTATCCATAAGATTTCAGGAGATGAGATGTAAAGAATTTAATTCTATTACAGTTTTATCAAAAGAAGCTCCTTTCATTCAGTTAAGGATCAGAAAGAAAGCACTTCTAATCCAATAACTCTTCTAATTTTAGTAATGGAGATCTAATTTAATTTTAAACACGTAGATAAAAGGATACTAAAAAATGAGATGTATCAGTGAAGGTGTTGTTACAAGTACTGTAAACAACTGTCTGTTTTCTCTTATCAGTCTTAAAGCCCTGTAGGAAAATGCCTTCACTGAAACTGGTTCCTTCAAGAGCAAGGAAATAATGTAAAAACACAATAAAGCTCATAGAGACACACTAATGATCCACACTCATGCTCACAATTTCAAAGGATTTCAGGGCCAATTAGCTCAGTTACACCAAATCTTTACAAGTGACTTCTTTAGAAACATAGTGCTGTCTACAGAATGAAATCTAGCGCCCATTTTTCTTTTCCACACATCCTACTTGCAAGAGACTATCTCCATCTGCCACCAGCGTCCCAAGGTAACAGACTTTTTGGTGCTAATTGGCTGCCCACGTGCACGTGCCAGGAAAAAAATTCATCAGCAGATTGGAAGACAGAATCAGATACAGAATGGCAGCACCATAGCTGTGACGGCAACCCAACATCCCGGCTCTTGCACTGGCTGCTCGCTGTACCAGGCCTGATTAGACTGCTGCTGGAGGTGCCAAAGCCCTAGTGCTGCAACACTGCTGAAGCACAGTGTATTTCAATGAAGTGTCACAATGGCTTCTCTAATCTAATAGGCAGGGCAAACAGAGGGGTTGTGATTCCAGGTGATGCTCCCATCCCACAAACTGCTCCTAAGCTTGTTGCACTGTGCAAGAGGAGCATGGCAAGGGACAGAGCAGGGTAGAGTATCAAGCTTCTAGTGATACCAGCAATACATCACTCTGGTTGCTACACCACTTGCATTCATCAAAGATGTGAATGCGCTAAGAACATACTAATTATTGCTTTGCTAAGATAATTTTTCCTGTCAGTATCTTCAGTTTGGACAGTGGTTACTGCTAACAGCAGCAGCTGTAACAGGCATCAGTAGTTTAGCTGTGAATCTTAGAATACCCATAGATGTTTCCTGCATTTATCTGAAAACTTGCACTATTTCACTGTCAAAGGCTGCCTATTTGGTACACCCCAAAGCCAGTAACAGACTGTGTATATTCTGCATTTACACATGCTCAGTCATAAAGATTGTGTTCATTAAGTACCCTTAGCACCCAGACAATTTCTAAGTATCGTCAATTCAGTAACTTGTCAACAAGACTTTTTCTTTCTTATTATTAAAACCAACCCCCATTTTTCTCAGAGCAGATAACACAGAATCACGTCTATTTTCTAGCACAGCACTGATCAAAGACAAAGCCAAAGGCAGGAAACTTGTCTTTGTTTCCCAAACAGAACATCCTTGTAAAGGCACTTACTTCAGAATGCTCATGTACTTCAGGTAGATGTCTTTGTGTTTTACATAAGAGCAGCCATACAAAACAGCAAAGGTACTCTTCGAAATCACACAGCAATATACAACCCAAGTCTGTAATGCAGAGCCGACCCATGTATGAATCAAAACGGTTGTTTCAAAAGTGTTTGGATTCTTTTGATAACCAGGAAGAGGTGAAGAAGCAGCTTGTTCATACATCCCATTTTCATTTTGATACTCATAAAATACAAACATAATATATAATTTTGATATATAAAATCACAACTTTCAGTATTTTTCAAATTGGTAGAAAAGAAATCGGACTTTCGGGTTCCTTTGAACTGCTGCTTTTGAATGATTTGACGCCGTTCTGCAAGCCTCCATTTACTCAAGCTTACTCCCTACAGTCAATGGTGACTAATAAGGGAGGACTAATGAGCTTAATTCCCTCTTTCTTTCATGCTTTTAAACAAACAAAGGCCCATGCTTTCTTCCTTCTTTTCAACAGCAGAAAAGGAAGGGAGCACTGGCAGCCCAGGAGCAGGGTAAGGACAGATGAGAAAGTGGCAGATGGAAACCTAATCCCTAGCAACCTTCTCTCACTCCAGCCCCCTTCCCCTCCCCAGTTCCCCATACTTCTCCTATTAAGACCTGCTGAAGTTGACAACCTGTCTCCACCATCTCCTCCTTTCCTATCCACAAACGCCAGGCAAGTCTGGGACCTCAGGAGGCAGAGTGATTGCATAGCCAAACGGTGCAATTTCAAAGAGAAGGAAGAGAAGAGCAAAGGCATCCTGGCAAGAGGAATGAAGGGAAGTGAGGATGGATGCTTATTAATTTCTGAGCAGATCAGGAGACTAGTGATTGAACTTGTGGCAGAAAAGGGAAGTGAAAATGCACTTAATTTGACATTTGGTCAAATTATTTGAAGACTCAAAAAAACTTCGTGTAGAGTTAAGCGACAAATGTTTTTTACTAGGTGATACAGGGTGAATGGCAGCAAAACTATCTCTGGCTCTACCAATCAAAACTGTTATTTCAAAACACCGACTATTAGACTTAACACCTTTTCACAATACTGCAAGAAAATTGTCAAGATCCTGAAAAGTACAGCCTTGGGGAACAATTTCTGAACCTTCACCCCAAGCAAACATCTCTTCAAACAGGCCTAATTTACATCGACAGTTGTTAATGTACCTAAGGAATAATAGGAGAGAATAGCCAGAAAGCAAGTCCACTCCCCCTCTATGGACTGGGGCTTCACTCTGCTTGTGTCTGTCAATACACTGGGCCTCATTTTCATCTAAAATTGGTGTCATGCTGCAAAACGCAGTTATTCACTTTGAGAACTGCAATTACTGCTGTGCTTACATGCAGCAAAGCACCATCTGGCCTGTTCACAATGCAGGCACAATGCAGGAAGAGTGAGAGCTGATGCAAATGGTTTTCCAGCAATACTGAATTCCTCCGTAAGTAGCAAGTACACTTGGATTTCAATAATTACTCACAGAATCAAGCGCTCTTAGACTTAAATGAATACTCACCATTTTTGAATGAAGCCTAGTATCATCTTCTGCTACATATAAGTCAATATTTCGGAAACCTGAAGAATTGCTAAATATTAGTTTGTACCTATCTGCATAGGTTTCCAGAATTTCTGTGGCAATACATGACTGCCGTCCCCACTGGCATAGTTAGGTTCCTAACATATATTTCTATTTCTTCAACTGAAGTAACCTATGGATTATTCAAACATAATGAAGTAATACAAATCTATGCTATTCTTCCAGCAAAAAAAATTGCACCTAGGAAGTGCTTCACATTTTTCACAACTATTAGCTTTTAAATATACAAGATCGACTGCTCAAGCTAGTATCTCAGCTATGCCTCCATGAGCAGCGATAATAACATTTAACATGAATAGCCACTACAGTCACAGAATGTATTACTGAGCATATATGGAATTAAGCTGATCACACAGATGGCGGTTCCCCCTCTGTTCTTCCCTCCCCTCCACTTTGGAAATATAGAAGATCAATAGTGGTGTGATAACACAGGCTAAGGTACACTGAGAAGCACTAGTTTGGATACAGACTTTGTCGAGTTTTACAGTAGAGTTTAGATGTGGATCAAGCGAACTGCTTTGGAAGCAGAGCAATCCAAGGTGCTAGCAAAGGAAGCAACTCCGAAAAACAGCTGCCAGCACATTAGCAGACATTTCACAGTTATTTGTTCCAAAGGTGTCATCAGCGCTTGCACTGAAATCTGGTAGAAATTCACTGCTCTTGGCAAAGCCTGATGCCTTCTCAACCAGAATCAAGAGAGATATACTCTGTTGATTTTGGATTTGTCCCAGATCAAAATGCTGGAGTCCTTGGGAACTCAGCTTCAGTTTGGGGCCAAAACTCATTCTACCACTTAGCAGAATCTGCAAATGGCAATTCGTGTACTAAGGTGCCACACGTTAACATTCTGTTATAAGGAATTAAATTTGCAAATTTCAGCATAACTTTGCTGCACATGAGAAAAACAAAAGGATAAGGACTAGCAACCATAAAAAAGTTGCTTTATCTAAGAAAATCTGTGTTCAAAATCTAGGTATTTTTAAGGTCCCTTCCAACCTGAACTACTCTATGAGTACAGGAGATGCTCAGTTCCCTTGAGCCAGCTGAACGCTGTTACAAAATCACTGAACTCCTGAAGAAATGAGGACCCTCTTTCACCAAGTGATGAACCCTCATGTTAAACACCAGGAAACACGAATGAGATCCTGGCTCTCAAAAAGCTGCAGTCTGAGACTCAAGGGGAGAGGAGAAAGAAAAGAGAGATCCCAGGAATTCTGGCTGTGCCGGCCTCTCTTTGTGCTCAGAGAAAACCCAGTTAATGACTATTAAATCACAGTGCATGCCAAGGTACTCCAAAAGATCTCATTTGATAGAGGAAAAGAGCCAGCATTAAACTGTGAACAAGTACAACGAGGAACAGACTGGGGAAATTAATAGGAAATTTAAAAGATAGCATATTATTTGTTTCCAAAAGCACAGCAGAAGGTGTTGGATACAGCAGGCATGTCCACCATTGTTCAGACAATGTCGTTTTTATGAAACTAATTTCAGGTTTTGTGTAGAATCCAATATACAACCAGGATGGATAAATGAATTTCACATTACCCCACTGAATTGTCTGCAACTGGCAGCAATGTAAAAATTAAGCTTGTACTGGGTATTTACAAATACTTCAGCAAATATTTACACATATTGAATTAAGTTTGTGAAGAGACACTGAAGGCAAGTAAAGTTAGTTTAAAACCTTTCAAAGATGTTAAGAAAATAATACTTCTGGAACAATGGCAATGCATCTGCTAAATGTCAGTGTGTAACAGTGACGGGGAGAGCTGCTCACATTTTGCAGCAAGAAGCCAGGCAGTCCATGCAGTCCGAAGGATGATTTACAAGTGCGCTCTGTTATAACCATAAAAGGAGGAGAGGAAATCTGATGGCCAGAAATAGAACTACTGCAAATTAACTAAGGAGAAAAAGTGCTAGAGAAGCATCCGATAAATGAAATGTTAGTAAAATGATGGGCGAGCAAAAATAAGGCTAAAGACTGGACCATCAAATTAATATGCAGGGACACTGTGCAAAAGTGCTCTTTAAAAGATGGTGTCAGGTATGAACTGGCTGCTGAGCTCAAGGAAATTCAAATTACTATCCTTAGTGCTAAATGACTCTCCGTGAAAGAAGAACCAAGGTATATCCTCTTGCTGTCTTTGTCTTTAAATTAAAAGTTACAACACCTACCCACCTCTTGGACAGGGCAACAGAGAGTCAAATCTGTGTCCTGACAGCACTTCAAATGCTGCGTGTAAAATCCTGGCTCTGCTCACGCCACTGGAAGTTTTAAAGCTCACTTCAACAGTGCCAGCATTTTATCACCAATTTGCTATTAAAAAATGTCGGATGTTATTATTTAAAAGGTCTTTGAAGCCTTTATACTTAATCTCAGTTACTTCCCAAATCAAATTTGCTCAGTTTGTAAGTCAGGAAACAAGGGGAGGACGTGGAAATCCCACTCCCCCCTTCCTGCCCTCCCTATCACTGCCATGAGCAAAGAATGAGGATTTGACCCCAACTGTCACTTCTGCTTTCTCTGTTAACAGAGAAGCGTTTGGCTTGTTGTTACACAGCTAAGATAGACCTTAATGTTAGCACTAATAGAAGGCAGCAAAATTATCTACAAAAAATAAACAGAGAACTTGAAGACTTTCAGACGTATAAAGTTCACATTTCTACATCGCTACTTTCCTCAGAATAGTTATTCTTCAATATCTGCCATTAAAATCACATAAAGGAGACAGAGTTAAAACAATACAAGATCATCAAGAAATATTCCATGCTATCAGTATCCCTTTTCAAAACGCAAAAGAAAATGTCAATATTAACATTATGAAACCAAACCCAAACATTCAGAAAAACTAAATTACAGACAAAACGCAGTTTCCTGTATTAAACAATGCTGCAAAATAACACTCTGCTGGCACTGTTACCGGGAGATAACTTCATGCCAACACTGAGGCTTCTCCATATGTCATTTAAGAAGACAGAAGTTGTTAGTGAAAACTTCCAGAGTGCTTTACAGAAATTAGGAGGGGAAAAAAAGGCAAGGAAAAATCCTAACTAACATGTGCCAAATTCTTTTGGAAGCTACACCTCTCTGGAATATATTCCATCATGCTTTGAGTGTATTTGCAAAGAATTGAGAGTTCAGAAGAATATCTAAAAAACATTTACATGTAGGTTACAACCAAAAAGGAGAAAGTACAGCTTCCCTGTGGGAGGAGAAGGTGTTAACTCATGCGTTAGCATCATTCTCCAGGGTCTAGTTTCACGTGTCTTCATCACGATCAAATAGCTATGCAATCTATTCCCAACGTGGTATCAAGACACTATTTCAGCTTTTACAAATCTATGTTCTGTTGTTTCAAGACCTCTACCGTTTAAGTCAATGTGTTTTTGAGTCTTAAAATGTAGCTACTGTGTGATAGACTGATGGTAATCACTGCTGATCAAGAAATACCTGGAGTGAGAAGTAGTAATTCAGAAGCCAGTGTGCATCAAAGGTTTGAAAGCAACACTAATGTTATCCTTTGGATTTGCAGTGACCCAGTACACTTTGAGAAGTTCATGTATTGTCTGCACTGGCAGCTGTTAGAGAAGGCCACAACCCATCACACTAGATGGTTCATGGCCTGTTTTACACCAGAGGCAGCAATGACTTCAGCAATAGTGCCTGTATAGATTGCTGCAGCATCTACAAACTCCTTCACAGCAGCAAATGCTTCCTAACTTCCTCCATTGACCTACTGACCTTGTTCCATGCTGCTTCTAGTGTATTTGAGTCAGTGAAATGCCTTAATTTCCTGGCTGGTTAAATGTCTTCCATGAACATAAGGTATCAGCATCATCAATCTAACTAGCTGGTCACATCTGACCTAGCCCCAAAATTGTCTCTTAGCTGTAAAAACAAATCACTTCAGTAATCAGATATAATTTAAAGACACTTTGTATAATTTGAAGATACTTTACATTATAAACAATTTAGATCCATCTAAATTACAGATATTTTATCATTGCTAGGGTAAGTCTCCAGAGGAAAGGGAAAAATTCAGACTTGAAGTCACAGGAAACTGAAGTTTCTTGATTTTTTAATGAGTCACAAAGTTAATTAACACTGGTATTGTTTCACTCAAGCATGCATGTAACTAATCAGGCTTAAAGGAATCACATTCAGAGACAATAAACCAGCTTTCACATCTCTAGAAAGTTGACTTTTGCCATAGTATCAGTTCAAAAATGGTAAGTCCCTGCATTTGTTAGTTCAAGATTTCAGACCTGCTGGAGGGTGTCCGGCATAGAGCAATGAAGATGATGAAGAAAGGCAAACATCTCCCTTATGAGGAAAGGCTGAGGGGTGACCTCATTCATGTCTATAAATATGTGAGGGGTGGGTGTCAGGAGGATGGAACCAAGCTCTTCTCAAGGTCATCTGGTGATAGGACAAGGGGCACTGGGTGCAAGCTGGAACAGAGGAAGTTCCATAGAAATATGAGAAGAAACTTCTTTCCAGTGAGGGCACCGGAGCATTTGAACAGGCTGCCCAGGGGGGTTGTGGAGTCTCCCTCTCTGGAGACGTTCAAGACCAGCCTGGATGTGTTCCTGTGCAACTTGGTCTAGGTGATCCTGCTCTGGCAGGGGGATTGGACTAGATGATCTTTTGAGGTCCCTTTCGATCCTTAATGATTCTATGATTTCAAAGACATGAAGTCCCTGTAGATTTAACCAAATTCCACACCTAGCCAGAGACTCAGCTAATGACAGGAAGAACACAAAAACTTTAACACCACTGACAGCATCAGAGGGAAGAACCCCATTCTGCAGACAGACACCCCTTCCACTCCCTTGACGGTTAAGTGTACCCCTATAACCCATAACTGTGTGTATAACCGGAGACTAACAACAGGACAAAGTGAAGTTTGCCAAACAAGCTCAGAAATATAGAGGTTTATTGTGACAGTTTACAGATTTAGGAGGAAGTGAAAGAAACCAGGGAGGGCTGCAGAATGCTGGGTAGAGGGGAAAACACAAGAACATGAGAGGGGAGAGCAGACAGGGACTGCTGGACTCTACCCTGGGATGTAAACTGGGATCATGTTATGGTAGCAGGTAGAGGACTCCAGAGGAAGAGGGTTAAGACGCTAATTTATTCACAGAATTCCTTATTACAGTCCCCATCCCCAAAGTGTCCCCCAGAAACTGCTGTTAGAAATAAGAGGCTTCAACCCAAATTAAAGCCTATGCCTGTGTTATTCCAGACAGTCACCAAAGACTGCAAGAACAGCTGGATGAAACACACACAACTAATGGAAGCAAAGTAATGACAGCCTTTATCTTCATGATCAACATCACACATTTAGTTGAGACATGCTGTCACTTCATCTGATGATGCAATCAGCTTTACACTGTTGATCCATGCAGTATGTGGGAACCTGCTGATAACAGTGATGCTCTACAAAAGCAGAAATGTCTGTCCATCTGGAGCTCATTGCAAAAATGAGACTCCCTTTAAACTCCTGGATGGATTTCTCACTCATCCTCATTATCTGGTATTGATCTAATATTCTAAACCATAGAGCCAATTCCACTTTTACAGCTCTCTAAAGCATTTCCACTGTTCCACTCCAGAGCCTCTGGAAATTTAAGCACAAAGGCACATTTACTCCCTGTTGAAAAGATTTTAAAGTTTGGTTTTCAAACTGTTTTTCTGAAAAGTTTAAATTAACATCTGTGTCATCTCTGAAATTCCCTGCATGGCTACCTGATGTGTAATGAGTTGTTTGCTGAGATTGAATGAGACCAAAGTAGTTCCTGTAAATAAAGTTCTTAAGTCCCTTATTTTATTACCATGTTACTTAAGATCATCATGAATCTGGAAATGTAAACATCACAGTACTGACAGATTTTGAAAATTGTGTTTAAGTTAGAGGAATCTGTTTCCTAAATTGATGTGATGCTGCTTATAAAGTTATCTTAGTTGTGTAATATTTCATACTTGAATGAAACCCCTTCTGAATGATAGCTCCTTGTAGATGCTCAAGAGAACAGTTCAGATTAAAAAAAGGAAAACAATCAGAAAACTTAATCCAAGGATTAATAATTAACCAGTTGCTAGTAACAGCTTTATTGAACTGGAAAGGCAAACTGTCAGCTGCACAGAAATTCACAGTATTTTCATAACCAAGGTAGTATGAAATATTGAACCTGAAAATCAGCACTATTTCTACAGGCAGACAAGTCTTCTTGGCAGCAGCCCAAGTTAATACAATAGGTCACAGAACATTGCCGTTTCCAGTCCACTGTTTCAAAGGAACAGAGAAAAAAAATACAGAAATAATGCATCCTTAGAAGAAAACAAATCAAGTATTCCTAGAGGCAGCAGAACAGGACTCTATCATGTTCATATACTTGTCCCCCCCTTCCTTTTGTTTTCAGTCCTCTGGCACAACAGGGGTGTTGCTACCTCTGTTTAATAAGCACACTCCATCTAAACAATTTTCTGGAGTTCCAGCTCACACAGCAAATAAAGCAGAGTGTTTCAGAGATGTGCCAAGAAGATAAGCACAAACTGTATGTAATATTTCATCCTCTGGAAAACATCATACGGTTGACAACTACATTTTTATACTGATGTTGACAGGAGCCCATAAAAATGGGCACCTTGACTCTCAAGTTCAGATTTTTACAGCTTCTTGTCACTTGGTAAGAGATTCTCCCCAGCATCATTTCGGCTCTGTTTGTAATGCAGAGTATTTGTCCTTTTTTTTTCCCCTCACAAAGCTCCTGGTATGGTCAGCTGTGCTAAAACTTAATAAAATATCCAATATCTGTAAAACCCTCAAATCCTAAGGAATTGGGAAAATGTATACACTACTAAGATAAATAGAATCGCTTCCTAAATGAAAGAAATGATACAGGCACTAAAGAGTTTGACAGTTATAACTGCAGAAGGGCATGAGGAGAAACTGAAGAGTGCATGGGCACTCTGAAAAGCCTCTGAACAGCAAAGCTGTAAGAAGTGACTGACATTCAAGCCACACATCTTCAAAAGATAGAAAAATCTGATTTGGGGCAATAGATATTGGGGTAAGGAAAGAAGAACCTTGCTGCACAAATGCAGAATGAGATTTCTGCTTCTACTGTCAGCATGCTGTTTCTCAAGCAGTGCCAGCTGCCAGCTCACAGAAGGATGAGACGAGTGCCAGAACTGCACACGGTGGAGGCTTGTGTGGAGACCAGGAGCCGGCAGCAGGCTGGGACACCCCCTCTCTCTGGCAGCAACTAGCTGTTCAGTCTATTCAGGCTACTCTCAGATCTTCACCCTGTGACTGCTCTAAATCAGGAATAGTAAACTCTCAGTCTGTTTTCCTACACATCTTGTCTAGTGCTGGGGATTACCATGGGTAAACTGAAAATGATGAGCAAGGGCTTGCTGAGGCAGAGGGCAGACCCACAAAGCAGGGCAGATGAACTCCCCAGAGAGATGCTTCAGGAAAGGGAGAGGTAAGAACACATCATCCCAGTCAGACAAAAGCCTCCGGGGTGGTGCCTGTGCTGTTTCTGGAAGAGATCTCCTTGGTCATTAACAGGAATACATTACACTGTAAGCTTTTCCTTACTCAATTAACACAGAGCCACACATCTTAAAATTGTATTAAAATTATTAATAAACTATAAATAAACAACCCAAAATCAAGCAAGGACTTTGGCACACACTCTGTGCATGTTCACATCAAACTGAAATCAGTGTGACCAGCCAAGAAGAGATGCTTCACAGAGAGAAGTATTTCCAGGCTGTTCAGTCTCTGCATCTTACTCATGCAGCTGAATTATTCTCTTGCAAGGTCTAAAAATAAATTAGCTTTCAGCTAAAGCTCAGTGTTGTAAATTTCAAACACAAAGAGGAAGGCTCAGAAAGACAGCACCGAAAATATTATATTATCATAAAGAAAGCTCATGTTTGAAATTTAAAGAAAGAAGTTCACAGAGAACATGCTTCTTGCTTGGAACAGGTCACATCAAGATTAATGGCTGGGTAATGTGACAGCTTTTGAGTACATGCATATGTATATAGCCTCTTCTATTCAATTTAAACAAACTGCATCATTTTGGTTTAAAGCAAGAATGTCTACTCTCTGTTTCATCTTCTTTTGACTCTTTTACCTTCTCCTATTACAGTACTTAAAAATTACTAATCCCGTTCAGCTTTTTTCCCTTTGAGCGGCAGTGTCGGTGATGTCTTATTATACAAACCAATTACTCTTACGTTTACTGACTCCTGAAAAAGCTTTTTCATTAAAAACAATACCACAGCTAAGTGACAGGACTTTATTAAGCTTGTTTAGACCACATCAGTCCACACTTATTAAGGCCCTTCATTAACACTGCCTGTCTCATCAGCTGGTTCTATTCAGTCACCAGACAAAGACATGCAGTTTTAGAGGAGTGCTCCAGATTCTTCAGGAATAAAGTTTGTCTTCTCAGGTTCCAAAAAATAAATGTAATTGAACAAGTTGTCTTACTAAACCATCTTGATTTCAAGCAACAGTAGCTCAAAACTGAGACTTCACTTCCCAGACACTGTGGCTGCAAAGGCAGCTTGGCTGGTCCTCCAGCAGCCAAATGTGCTGGTGAAGGGACAGTCTCTGCTAGCTTAACACCTGATGGAAACAAACAAAAGCCAGCTTTGGCTGCCTAGGTTATACATTTAGAATTATTCTTCCTGTCAAAAATGATTACCTGTTCCCTATCTGTGATGAACAGACACACGTGTTTACATGTCCACACACAGCTTTTGCAGTTTGGACGGTTTTAGTGGGTTTGCAAGAGTAGGTACTGTTGATACACATACTAGGAAATTTTGACAGGACTGATAAAAGCTTTGGAATCTGATTTTTCAGTAACTCTGGAGGGCACATTAAATATTGCTAAAAGGAAGCCAGCTAAATGGAGAAGAAGCTAAGAGTCAAACCTTCCAGGCAGTATGATAAACGGAGATATCTCACTGAAGGATGGGAGCAAATACATGCCAAAAAAAGACTGGAAAAAGTGGATAAGGATGCCAGTGTAACTGAACAGCAGGATATGAGAGGTTATCACTAGCAAGAAAACACCCTTCTGAAAGCTGGAGTCTTGTCCAAATGAAGGAAATAGAAAGACTCATGAGCTACTGCGGGATAAATGGTAAAACAATCATTTTTTTAAAAGCCCAACAAAGCAAACTCCAACTACACCAGGGCAAGCCAAAAGACAATCAAGTGAAAGCATTCTTAAGGAAATCACGTATCAAACCACACTATGACCTCAGTTCAAGAGGGACATAGAACTGCTTGAGAGAGTCCAGTGCTGAACCACAGTGATTAAGGGGGTGGAGGAAAGGCTGAAGGAGCTGGGTCACTTGAGCTTGGAAAAAAGGAGATTGAGGGGTGACCTCACTAATGTTCATAAATATGGAAAGGGCGGGTGTCAGGAGGAAGGAGCCAGGCTATTCTCAGAATCATCCAATGACAGGACAAGGGGAAAGGAGCGTAAGCTGGAACATAGGAGGGTCCTCACAAATAAAAAAAGAAACACCTTCATCTTCACAGTGAGGGTGCCACAGCACTGGAAGGGGCTGCCTAGGGAGGTTGTGGAGTCTCATTCTCTGGAGTCGTTTAAAACCCACCTGGACATGTTCCTGTGTGACGGGATCTAGGGGATCCTGCTCTGGCAGGAGGATTGGACCAGATGATCTTTTGAGGTCCCTTCCAATCCCTAAAATTCTGTGATTCTGTGACCATCTCTTTCAAAATTGCCTTAGTATCTGAGCACTGCGAAACTTTATAAAGGGTCCCAAGGCAAAGCTAAACGATTTCAAGTAGCCTGTCATCTGCGCTGGGCAAACTGGTAGAAATTATTAATAAGAACAATACCAGCAGGCACGAGGATAATACATTAGGCAAGTCAGCACAGCTCTTAATAAAAGCTTGAAAACACCATGAATGAAAAAGCAAAGCAAATGTTGAGGAACAGAAAACAAAATTAAAACATCGTAATTCCAATGCAATAAACGTAAGATACATCCATCCCTTGATGACTGTTTTAATTTCTGGTGCTTTTCTATAACGCTACATTGGGACTGGAAAAGAGTAATAGAAAACAATGTGGATGACTAAAGCTATGCACACTAGTACACATACAAGGATTAGGCAAGTACCTGGTGACTCTTCAGGTTGGAAGAGTTGACTGTGGCACCATGAGGCATGATAGGTGGCTCTACACCACTTAACACTTCACACACATAGAGAAAATAAGATTTTACAGTTCCTTACAGTAAAAGAGGTAGGATGTGTGAAATCAAACGAGCTGATGCTCATCCAAAATCAAGCAAAAAGGTGTCTTTTTTGCGTAATACATCCAGTCACCAGAACTTTACAGCACAGGATGTTCCAGGTATACATGGTTCCACAGAAGAACTAACCACATTCATTACATTAAATCTAAGAATAAAAGATATCTTTTTAAACTTAAGCTCTTTGTCTCAGGAAGTTCCCAAGAAACAGGTCAGGCTTGATGGGGTTCTGGGCAATCTGGTCTAGTGATTGATATCCCTAGTTGTTGCAGCAGAGTTGCTCGGATGACCTCCGGAGGTCTCTCCCTACTCTGTGATTCTATGATTTCTGCATGCCAACAGTATATTCAGCAAAACTTTACTGCACACATCTGTCTTATTCTTACACTCCTCAACATTTTCTCATGGCAGCACATGGCAAGAAGAAACAGGGGATGTAGCTGAACCTGTGGCCAAACATGCTCCAGCCATTACTCTGGGTGCTGTGCTTCAGCCAGCTGCCCAGTACAGGCAAGTACCTTGCAAGAGACCGAGAACAGGAAACACTTAATAACCACAAAATCATTCTATAGGACTATTGTTTGTCAACTGCTTAGTAGCACTTCTGGCTTGATTCCTATTTGCACTGATGGAAACTTTACACCACTATGACAGGTTGATTTGTTCTGGAACTTAACTTTATGTATGAAACTTTGAGCTGGACTCTCCAATGCTATAGCCCAACTCAATTTCCCCAAGGTTTGGTACCTTAGGTTCACAGAATGTAAAGACTGCTGTGTTTACTGAGCATAAGAGCTGTTTTGGGAAGAGCAGGGGGAATGAGATTAAGACAGACTGGTCTACAGTTTGGCTTGGTTTCAAGTAATAACCTCAGCACAAAACTTTGTCTTCCTCAGTATTTCAGAAAGCTGGTCCAGACCTGAAGGTGAGTTTCTCATTCTTTCTTAGAACTCCCTCAAATGAGGGCTGGCATCTCCCATTACATGAACTGCAGGCTCCAATAAATCCCAGGACAAAGTAAACTAAACTGACAACTGAGTCTTACCCCTAAGATTGTATTTCTTTGTCACCACCTGGTAGGTAATCAGAAAGAAAATGCTCTTGCTCAGGCACTTATGGAAGCCTTAGATACACAGAAAATCCTGAAGTCATTCCTACTTGACATCACATCATCAGACTCTGTATCTACAAGCAAGATAAACATATTTGCGGTAGCAAAAAAAAATCTGTTAAATTAAAATATGCAAATTCTTTCAGGCTTGCATGTTGGTACTTTGGAAGGGTTTTTTGTGCGCCCACGATGTTTCTCCTTTCAAGGGTAGTAGGGGACACATCCAAATCGTTACCTCAGCAGCTGGTATTCCAAATGGTACTCATAAGCCTCAGAAATGAACAGCATCAACTTCTTTAAGTACACAATCAGTGAATAAATCTGTTCTTAAATGTTTACTAGAGAACAGTATGATCATTAAGAACAAGGAAAGTTGGTATCAGACTAAGAGGCTGTCAGAAGACAAATCTAGAATAACCCTGTTCACATCACTGATGTTACCTGTAACTTGTTTTAGCATAGCTTAACCCCAACCCTTAACCCCAATTCCCTTTCTACATTTGTAGGAAGAGAATACACATGAGAAAGGTGGGGAAGACAAAAAGATACCTAAATTCTACTGAGACAAAACCTGTCCTAAACCTATTTTATAATGAAAACCAAAAATGGTTAAGATAATTTTGTGACACAGTACTATATAAACCAAAAGTAAACTGTACTAAGGGAAAGAAAAAGAAGTCCTAAATATATCCTTTGTATTGTGGGCCAAAGCTCACAACTGTAGCCCAAGAAAGGACCTCAGTTCACTCTCTAATGCATTAGGAATGCTTCCCGAACAATTTTCTATCTTTACTTAGTATTGATTTTAATTTTAGTACCTGGTAGTAGCTGAGTGGTTCCACTTTTCTGCCCAATTTCTTCCCAGTTATGAAACAGGTGCTGTGAGGATTAGCTTAGTATTCACAGAATAATGAAAAAAGGATGTTTCTTCTCTAAATCCTGGTACTACTAAGCTGTTTATTATATATTATAGTATATCAAGTATGTTTGAATGTAACGTACTTACAAACCCTAGAGAGTGATGGGAGTTTCTTTCCCTAAAAGATTCCGTTCAGATGAAGTTGTGTACACTTGTTTATTTATTAGACACTCTGGACACTTCCAATCAATACTCTACTGCCACAAGACACTGTGTAGTTTTCTGAAGCAGCTTAAGAGGTGAAGCTGAAAGCCTTTTCCTATAAAGTGGAAGTAAATGATGCTTCTCAGTTACACCTTTAGACATTTCAGAGTTTTTTCTTCTATGATTTTTGCGAAGCTTGTTTTGGTAAGTTTATACAGCATGTTGAGAAGACATAGCGACTATTTTCAAAACTCAACCTGAACCAGACTTCCATCACTTAAACTACAGTCCTTGTCAAAAACTGACTAATAAACATTTTAAGTTAAACCCTTCAATGAATGTATTTATTGCTGTCATATCTGAGCAAGAGGAAGCAATTGCAACACCAAGTGATGACGCATACTCAGATCAAAGGATCTGAAACAAACAAGACAGAAAAGACTTTCATGAGCCAAAGGCCTCTGCAGAAATTCTTTGAAGACAATGTGCCTCCTCCTTCTTACTTAACAGAATTAAAGAAACATCTTGTAGGGGCAATGGGCAAATTCTTGCTGTTTCCCTAAACATTCTCATTCCTGTTATCTTAAGTATAAACACAGTTTGAAACACGTAGTTTATAGCAGGCCAATTCTTCAATTTACCTGCATTCTTCGAGTTACAAGATTTCTGGAACCCAAACTGTCATTTATTTTATATTTACACATCTACCAACCTCCCTGGGGCCTTTTCACGCAATCTCTACATAAATGTATGTCAGCACAAATGAAACAACAGTAATTATAATAACCTGCTCAACAACATTCAGCAAAATAGACCTCCAATCCTGGCTGTACCTCTTGCGTGCATGAGATGAATACTTCAAACCAATAATGACCTGTTCTGTTTAGCATGGTTTGACGCCAAAATGAATCATCTTTATCTTCACATCATTTTATCCTACTACCGTTTAACCATCATGTGATCAGTTCATGTGTTAAACATCACAAAACTTAGTAAAAGGAGGAAAAAAAACCTCTCTAAAATATCAGGTTCAGGTTTAAGTTCTTGATGTCAAGAATGCATTATGCCTCTGAAAAAAACGAAGCAATGAGCTTTCAAGAATGCATTAGCAGAAAGGAAAAAGAAAGTATCACAGTATCACAGTAAAGAGAAGCTGAGCATTACTCGATAAATGAATGTAATTAATGCTATATTTCTATGCCTTTCAAGTCAATGATCTACATTACTATAACTGAACTGAATAGGGTGCAGAAATAGCTGTTCCAGAATAAGTATTCCATATTTCCATTCCTGAATAGCTTTTTATTATCACCTTTAAGATCTTTTTAAATATAATTCTTAGGTACAAGCAAGTGCATATATAGCATGCACACATCTGCCCAGTTTGGTAGTTCTAGAAGAAATCACACATTGCTTTTTTGAAGTTGTCAGTGCTTAAAGATTTACCGATACATTAATCATTAAAAACAATACATTTCACTCCACTTTTGCACTGAAACACCATTTATTTCAGGTTTATTTTTAAAATTAACAAGCTAAAGCAATTTAATGGATTTAGGAGGTTAATTTCTTGGGTTTTCTTTCTTGGAACGTATTGAACAAACTAATCTATCCATTCTAAAAGGAAATAAACCAACTGTTGACCAATGTGCATTAGCACTATCCAGCAGCACTGCTCAACAACATAGCCAGAGATCCTCTTAGCTTTATGTTCAGGATACTACTTGAAATTACAGGAGAAATCACCTAAACTGCAGCATGGAAAGCTACTGAGGTGGTCACTTCAGGTGCTATGCCAATACCTGCCAAAAGCTCCACAAACCCCACAAGCTGCCTATTCTAGAAATCATACTGTACCCCTGTGCACCAAAAATGCTACCACAGCATAGATGCTTCTTCACTTTGACATTTGTCGGTTTCATCAGTGAAAAATGCATTACTATCTAATGTTTCATGGCCTTAGAGCCTCCCTGCTAGTGTGCTCACTCAGAAACACTAGGTAAGGCTTGAACTTTAGCATTCAACATTTTGTACCAGGCCTAAGGCTTTTCTCTGCTACATGCTTAGATGTACTGATGTGCTACCAAAATCACCAGAGGTTCTACATTAAAACTGTATACAGTTATCCCTCTGCTAAATAGCATGGTCTAATACATGAACCTGCTTTGTAAAGAGTTCTTCTTTCTACAGAACCTAAATACAACTATCTCTTTTTTCAGGTCTGCTTTAAATTCTCATCAATCTGACATCTACTTAGCTCCACCCTCCAGTTTCTCCATTTTATTTCTCAGTGGTTTACCAATTGGAAGAGGAGAAAAAAACATACCTATCAATCAGTATGTCCATAACATTAATTTGTCTCTCAGTCTCAAGCAATCAGGAGCACTGGAAGTTTCATCTACAACAGACAGTTCTGTTTAAATCATTACTTACTGCTGTTCTCTAAACTGAAGAAACTTTTAACTGCACACCAATATGTTAGACACAAAACAAGTATGAGGAAGCTTAGAATTGAAATTTGTCTCTCCATTTTTGCTAAGACATCAGAGAGTTCAGTAAGCTTTCAGTAAATAAATTCACTGAAAAAGTCTCATTACACTTCAGATTGCAAAATAAAACAGTTGTCACAGCATGATGCTAAAAGCTGTCCATGATCACGGTTTGTCTGGATCAGGAGTTACAGAGAGAAAGCTCTCATGAAGCAGGTATTTATACTAATTATGTATGCTTGAAATCTGGTACATCCTTGGAAACACATCACCAATGAATTGACATGATAGGTCACAGAATAATCCTGGTTGGAAAGAACCTGCTTGATCACAGAGTCCAACCATCCCCACACCAACAAAAAACCTAAATACCTGAGAGACTGGAAAACACAAACTAACTCCCTCCATGCTGCCACTCCACCATGTCACAAAGCACCATGTCTACATGCTTCTTAAATACCTCCAGGGATGGTGACTCAACGACCTCCCTGGGAAGGCCCTTCCAGTCCCCAACTACTCTTTTGTAAAGAATTTCTTCCCGAGATCCAATCTAACCCTCCCCTGCCTCAACTTCAGACCACTTCCCCTGGTTCTGCCATCAGTCATGGATGGATGGATTGATGGACAGATGCTGCAAAAGCACTGAACATTAAATATGTTAGGTATAAGAACTTGGAGGAAGTGAAACTTAAAATGTAGCCCATAATAATTTGCCCCATCATAATGGCAGATGCTGCTTTACAGGAAACTGCACAGAAATACTCAGTAAGCAACTATCCAGTCCTGCAAGCTGCTGATTTACTGCCTCAATGCAGTGGAAACAGAAGGTACCAGGCAGCTTGATGGGTCAGGATTTAATACCTTGTATTTATAAAGGTGTTTTTTTAATTTAAAAACCAAAATATTTTGCAATTAATTCAGCTTTATGACACTTCTATGCACTACAGCAATTTGATTACAAGATTAGCGGGTTTTGTAAAGCCCTAAATCTTAGAATGTCGAGAAATCTTATCTGAAAAGCTCTGCTCTAGCTCTTAAGAGTTCATGAATTACAAGCCTTAATATTGGAGTAAAAAAGAATAAAATGTGATCCAGCTGTAGCTGGATCATAAATCCAGCAGAGTCATACATTCATAAAGCAACGGAGAAGAAGGAAAAAGCTTTTCTATCAAAGCAAGAAAGAGTTTAAGACAAATCAATACATTGTTCTATACAGTCAGATTTTCCTATAAGGTCTCCTGCGGGTTTCAGTTTGGTTTTAACCTGCAACACAGAATATCAACATCTCATATTTCAAACCCACTTACAGATTTTCTTCTCTTTTAGGAGCTCTTGGCTGAAGAAAGCGGGACCTAGAAGTCACAGTGTGTTGACTCAGCAGTAAATCTACCAGCTATACACCTAGGCACAGCAACAACAGGTCAAATTGGTAGATTAACTCCTGCAGTGACTCTAACTGGTTATCTAAAGAAGTGTAAATGGATACAGCAGGCACAGACCATATGTATTTCACCAGTTTCCCAGCCCGCACACAGCTCAAGGATATCAGACAGGTGATATTTGTTCCTGTAATGTTATCTAAACATGCTAACAGCCCACATCAGCCACTGGCATCCCTCATTTGCCATTCCAAAGAGACCCACAGTTTATAACACGTCACTGTGCAAGGAAGTACCTACCCTTGACCTCCTAACCAGGATAGGATATGGTTCACTATTAAGCTATGTATCCTCACACAAAATAGAACTGCTTCAGAATAGGAAATGCAAGGTCTGCAGGGCCACAGCACTGTACAATCTGCAGAAACAGTACAGTGCTACATGCGCACAAATGTAATGTTCAGCCACACACAAAAACCATGCAACCGCCTTTCACTGCAACCACAGGACTCCTTGGAAAAGCTGAAAATGGAGGATCTGTCTGGGTCGACTCTGAACCCCCTCACCTTTTCCTCTTTCCTTTGGGGCACTCTGATCTAGTTTCCTGGGGAATTGAGGTGGAATCGGTTCAGCTTAATGGAGCAGAGAAATATTGCAACAGGTACTCTGTGTCTTTTGATGGCAAACTTCATGCTGAAAGTGCTGTCAGGCTTCTCGTGCTTTTGAACACAGCATGTGCCCTCTGGCAACTTATGCATTGCTGGAACAGAAGAACCACCTTCTCCCAGAACTTCTGCCTGCCTCTGTACGGCTGTGCACAGTATGCCTGTACATAGCATGTGTTTGCCATTTCTCTTCCTTGCCATAACACAAAGCAAACATTTAACCAATTGATCTGTCAATTCTCAGCAGTGAAACATCTGTTCAACAAGCTGAACCTTGTTTACAAACTGAGGTGTCCATCTCTTCTAATACTCAATTGTCATCTTTAATGAAACAAAAAGCATAACACCACAAACACACTTCAGACCAACTCTGTTTTTTTTTTTATAAAGCTACAAGCAATGTTTAAACAGACGACAAGAAGATGACAGGGAAGGAGAGAAAGAGCTACATGACAAGCTTGCAAGAAGAAATTGAGGAATGGGACTTCACATATGGGTCGCAGCAGGTGACAAGTGATTTACTGATGATAAAAAAAGGACCCACCTAGTACTTCCTACAGTGTCAGTAATAATACTGTGCTGGAGACACCTTGTCCTGGGGGAACAGGACTGCCCGATAAAGATATCCTCAGAACAGATGTCTTATTTACAGAACTAATTCTTTTGCGATGACCACGATCAATAATACCAGAAACAAGACATGTGACACTTGTGTGTTCCTCTGAATTTTAAAACCCTTTAACCTCTCCTTACCTTACTAAACACATCAGCTTGTGCTACCAAGTTTCAACCTTTTAGGTGGCAAACTTTAAAGCACATTAATATTACCAGGACACTATTGCAACATCAGTTTCCTTCTACCAGGATACACTCACCCTCTAGCCCCAGGATTTGGATTATCGCTGAGTTGTAACACAGCGATGAGACCATTACTGCTGAATTGTGCATGATTCATAATTGGTAATAACCACCTCCACATGTGAAGTTAAAATTTACATTCTCATAATGGAAGGTCAGAAAAAGACAGCAAGAATGGGTCATCACTCGTAGCCATTAAAACTATACATTTACACTAGCTACTGTTTGTAATTCTTAGATGAAGCGTGACTGCACCTGTAAAGAATGGGATACATACAGAATTTGTGGGAATAGCTTCTGGTATAAATCCTGCTGCATTTCCCTGCAACAAACGCTTTTTCATGCAGTATTAATGTGCCATTCCTTGACACACAGTTCTCCAAATATTTAAATTCCCAAGTATCTCCTCCTTTTGTATAAGAGAGGAACAAGCAGCAACAGACTGGCTTCCCAGCATGGGAACATCTTCTGCCAGGAGTCAGTGTTGCAAGCGAGGCAAATCCAGCCAGTTGCCCTTTAGCCAAAGGTAGGATCATAAACAAAGCAACTGTAGGAAAAACCCGCATACTTCTTTGTCTAAACCACCAGGTTGAGGACTTACCTATGCACCATAACAGCCAAGCTGTTATAATCCGAAACATGTAAAACATTATGGACACGGGTATGCAATATAAAATATTCCTGCCCACAATTGTTCTGCCTTTGGCATACCTACGCCTCCTTAGAACCATCAAACAGCAGGCAAGAACTCATCAATTGAACCAGTATCCAAAAAGGTCATCATCATGACAGCACGAAAGACTGTTCATCTGATCCTCCACATATGTCTTTCAGACAAGCAGATCCGTAAGAAAAGTAAGAGTTTTTACTTCACAGTATAAGCTAAATTGTGAGGCACATATTCATTACACCAGCTTCCAGGCTACTTTATTCTCACTAATCACAGCTTACACTTTCATTAACTAACTGGTGAATCGATCACCACATCAGAATGGGGTACTTTGGCATATTTCCCTCTTGAAATTGTATTATCTTTAGTAAGATCTTTATAATCAAATACAAGAGATTTCAGCTTTCATTTAGAGCAAGAACACCTTGGCCAGCAGAAGCCTGGCATTAAGAACAGAAATAAAAAGAACTCTGTGTTTTAAAAATCAAAAGTAGCACCTTATCAGCATAAAGGCAGCATTATTTAAGTAGCTTTCATGTGCCATTCTCACAACAATACTTCAATTAAATTATTGAGAATAAACAGCTATTTTCATTTACTCATCTTCTTCCCAATTAGAACCTCTCTGAACCTCTGTACAATAGTCATTTCATCTCTTCTCACTTGCTTGGATCTTAATTAAAATCAGTCTGTGTTGACTTTCATTTTTACAATATATCTGACTATTTCACACCATAGCACCTTCATGACCTCCAGAGAATCATGAGCCTTTAATATTTTATTTTGACCTTGTGAAGTTACTGGAACCATCAAAGATTTTTCTTCTGCCATCAGTAAGCACTTTTTATCCCTCTCAAAATGCAGCGTGTGTGGGAAAACATGTAGTTGAGAATTATGCTGCTTTTAAACAACTTATCTCTGTTCACTTATTTAAAAAACCCAATTTATTGCCTTTCAATTTATTACAAGAATTAGTTTATGAACCATAAACTTATTAATTACATGAGGATCACTGCTTTGATACTCAAAGGCCTTTTCCCCTGAGCTTCAGAACAGAAAAACAGGTTTTGATTTTCAATTTAAAGAATTTAATTCACTGTTAGTGATTTCAGAAGAATTTATAGCGATCATCTTCTGCACAGATACTGGAGTTCACAAAAGCAGGGGATTTGTGGGAAGTAGTATCTTCTGCTAGAACAATGGACACAGCTGAAAAGTAAAAATCTCCCAACAAGACACACAGAGCTACCCCTTCAGCCTCCACATCTTCCTTAACACCTGCAAATTTATCTTAGGATAATACTGGCTTTACATGTTTGGGTGTTTATCCAAATTCTCCTGGTGTTACCACTCCCACTCAGACAAAGGTTCTGGCACAGTCTGTGTCTCACTGGAGGAGAAAGCCTGATGACGCAGTTGCTTAGCACACTTGTATTTGCATTTACCATCAGTGTGGACCTTATCCTATAGACAGCTCAAGCTAGTCAACCCACACACTCGTTACAGGGAGGCTATCTGACAGAAAATTTTTTAAGCAGAGCTCAAAGTCTTAAAGGCAGCTGGGATTTGCAGCCACTTCATATCACTTCTGGATGGCAGAACTGCACAGAGGCCAAGGCATCTGACGCCTAAGCACACTGCTACATAAAGCCTACCCAGGAAGAAATACGCTGGGTTTTTTGCTCCACAGACAAGCAGAGGCACAGCCACAAGGTCTCTTCACTCAGGACTGTGTTTACATGCCAGCAAGCAGAGCCTCAAGTTCATCAGTTGCTTACAATCAGTATTTGGCTACTGGGTGGAGGAAACTGGAGGCAGCTGGTGACAAACTGGGAGAGGCAAACTGTTTGCCAGGAAAAAGCTGAAAAGTTTTAACAACAGAATTATTAAAAAAGAAAGATAAGAATAAAAGAGTAAGGCTTGATACTAAGATAGGGAGCAGCAAGGGAGGCCATCTATTTTAAGAGGAACACAGCATGAAAGCAAGCAAAGCAAACATGTATAATCCTCTTTAGAGGACAAGAGGAAGGAAAAGATGCTGCCTGTGGTAGAACCTGCACTTATCTAGGGAGAAGAGCAAAACTGAGGGACTTGCAAGAAGTACAGTTAATAGATCACCTAGGCATGTGCTACAGAAGAGATTACAGGAAAGTAAAGTGGAATTCCCAGTGAAAGTAATTATAATTTCAGCACTTCACATGCTGTTCCTATTTACTCAAGGTCCAAGGAAAAATACTTAATTTAACTGCTCCTCATGCCCACCTTCTTCCCTCATCTCTTTCTCTACCAGCCACCTTCAAACTGGTAGTCAGAACAGCTTAAATTCCATCACCAACAGCAGAGAGCTATCTATGAAGAAATGCAATACAAATACCCACAGCTCTCCTGTAGATTTTGTTACAAGTGAGTGCTAGCTTACTATAAAAAAAACCCTTTATAGGCTCCTGTGGGATGGGGCCACTGACAAGTGCCTCTATTATTGTACCTATAATTAGCAGCCATACAATGGCTGTTGAAATGAGTAGAGACCACAGACATGAACTCTGAAGGACGGACAGGTTCTCTGTTGCTGCTTTGCTTTCACATCTAGACTCACAAATACGAATACTTCCTTTACCATTAGTTTATAGCTGAAGTCATAGATCTCCATGTTAGCTCTCTATCTGTACAACACCTACAGCCAACTACCCCGTCATGTCACTATGCAGGTGGTGCTTATAAATAACTGCTCCAGGACAGGACCAAATTCTGGTCTTTAATGTAGACACAAGTTCAAGTGAATACTATAAATCCCACCTGCACATTTACAGAAACATCAGCATGCAAACAAAACATCTACACCAGAAAATTCTTGGCCAGCTTACTCACATGAAATATATTTGAACTGCTTAACGTTTCTTCTCATTGCCCTGAATTGGCAGGGATTGAAACGGAAGCATTACACTGCCAATGGTCACTTGCAGTAAAACATTCAGCCAGCATTCACAAGCAGGTTTTTCCTCCCCCCTAGTAAGATTGCTTTGTTCCAACATACAACTGTGCTCACCTGTGGGGAAGAGTAGAGATGCAGGAAAGTACATCTATCTTGATTTTTAAGAAATGTGGGTATGGGACAGAAAAAAAGTGAATAAAAGCTTCCACCTGCCACTCAAACTCTATCCCACTACTACCATTCAGTCAATAAAATGTTTTATACTTTGTAAGGCAGATTATAGGTAACCTTGCCTCTCCATACATGCGGAAGAGGCTAACTATACTCTTAACGTAAACAGATAACACCTGGAGATGCTCTGCACCAGACTCTGTTCAGATGGGTCAGAATCTGGCTATCAACCAGTTCAATTCATACTCATGTATATTCAGGAAGTTTTTAAAACAAAGAAGTCACCTATAATTTCTCAAGTATCATATCCTAGTGCTCAAACCTAACCACATATTTGGATGTTACAAACACTAATTTAAGGACAGAAATGAGGCAGGTTTTCTGTTGTTAAACCAAAAGCAAATCCTAACAAGGTCTCAAACTTTAATAATCTGTGTTGTCTCAAGATGAACAGTTCTATTTCTCTTTCTCAGAATGCTTTATAGCTAGCTAAAACATACATTTGCAAATATGGTAATTGTTCCTAGATTATTTCAAGATCTGAAAGGATTATATAAGCAACGCTTTAATTTGGCTTTGAAACTTCCCTGTGAGACAGACAAATGCTAATCTGCTTCTAAAGATGGGAAAAAGATTCAACAACACATTACACAGGCTGATCAAGGCCAAGCATTGGGTCCATAGCAGAGCTGAGTCCTGCAGCATGGTATTCTGCTGTCCACCGCAAACTTCACTTCCTTTTTCCATCGCTAAAATGTACTGTGGTAGTATAACCTTCACTCTTCTGTGGAATATAAATTATTGTACTTTTTGGAAGTCTTCAGATTGGTAAATTAAACATGCACATAAATTCTAGCAAATTAAATTTAAAAGCAAGGCTGATTACTTGCTTGGATTATGTGAACAATATGCTCTACAACTTGCTGCGTTCTGAGAAGTGAAACCACAGACAGACAAAATACAGCTGCACACAGTCAGATATGGTGTGCCTGCTAATACTGGAAACTTTATCATGCTGCAGCAAATGTAACTTCACATTAGTATGTGCAAGAGGAAATACAGACTGAATGCAGTGAAACCAAACAAAAACCCATAGCTGTAAGCTATGAAAGCCAAGGGCACTCAGAAGTTTTACAAAGCACTTGACAATATTTATTAGCTGCACTACTGTGCTATCTAAAAGCCCTGAGCATGGGGTCTTGCAAAAACACAAAACAAACACACCTATAAATTCAGGAGACAGGTCTTAGAACCTAAATGCACTAAACTCAGAGGGGATTCAGATCCTAAGATGCTGGAACGGGATGCAAAACCTTGAGAATGCTGGAGCAAGGAAGCTTCACACTCATGGCCCATGCTTCTGCAGCATAACAATTAGAGCTCCAAGGAAGAGTCCCAGATTCCAGTTTGGGCTTTTAGGGTTGTTTCTGGTTTTATCACATAACTTAGATGCAAAACACATACAAATTGTCTGTAAAATAAAAATCACATTGCCCAAATGAGCACCTTAACTAACAAGACACTAAGCTGAGTTGACTTTTGCTTATTTTCATTCTGGTCTTGCAACTCTTGCATCATGGATGTGAGCACAAGGCAGAAATTCTCATGCCTTCTTCATTCAGGTGCATTCTAGTTAAGGCAATCGTGGCTAGCAACGTTTGTAGCTTTTACTGAAAGTCTTGGAATAAATATTTATTTTTAGGACCCAGCTCTTTCTTTGAAATTGGCTGCAGGTGTCATGCACCCAGTGACACTGTGTAAGCTGCATGCGACACATACACCATCTTTTAAAAACCCATAGCTGCTTGTTGCGTTGTAGATTTATGTATGTTGTGCAGTTGTACTGACAGTCAAAGGAGCCTGTCTGCTTTTCACAGCACATATTGCTGTGTTTAAGAAGCGCTCTTACAAAGTCTCCAATCTGGCATCTCAAATAAAACACTGAGTCACAAGTCCCTTGAACCCCGAAGTTGCTCATCCTTCTATTTACTCCCTCAGCCCACTAAACCGCCGGGGCGTTACTCTCTGCAAATTTCTCACAACTTAAATATCAGAGTAAATGCTCGAGAGCTGCGCAGCAGCGCTGGTGCAGTTCCCCCCGTGCTTTCCATTTCAGACTGCCCCACTCAGAAACGCCCCTTAACTTTTCTGTGGCTCTGCAGCGCAGACAGCCCCCTCCCCACATCCCCGGCTCCCACTCCGCCACCCCTAAACCCAGCGCAACCTCTTCACATCCGCGCACCGCGGCCGAAACCCTGGGGCGATTTTTCAGCAGGAGCATTTTTTATCCGGATGGGAACTGCATCGTTCCCAGCACTGCATTAATGCTCGGGTGGGAACAGCACCGTTCCCAGCACTGCATCAGTGCTCAGGACGCCCAGGGTGCCACCATGCCCACCCAGGTCAGGCCGCCCGGCGAAGGGTCCGCGCAGCGCGGTGGAGTACGGGGCCAGTGCTGCCCCGCAGAGACCACGACAGAAGCCACCGGTCAGCTGGGCAAGGTGGCCCCGGAACATCCACCGCCGCCCGAACCTCGAGGCGGTGGTACCGACCGGTAAAAGGGGGCGGCAGGCGCGCCCCTGCCTGAGCCGGGCGGGGATGCTGCTTCTCCGGCGTGGAGCCAGAGGAGAGACCCCCCGCCCGCCCACAGAAAGGCTCCCCCGGGCGGCGGGGAAGGTGATCCGGGCCCCGCCGCGCCTCCCCCGTCCCGGGTCCCCACACGAGTAACAGCCGGCTCCAGGAGGGAGCGTCTCCACCCCGCCAGGGGTTCGGAGAGCCCTGCTGCTGTTGCCGCCAACGGGTCCGGCGCCGCTCGGGCCAGGCGGGACGGCTCGGCGCTCCGCACGCAGGTAGCAGTTCCCTGCAAAAATGGAGGTAGAGGAGAAATGCGGCGCTCGCCGGAGAAACTTACCGGAGGAAACCGACGAGCCGGACAGACTGGAGTTACTGGATGCGGCCATGGTCCCTCCTCTTCG